>PVJX010001192.1:0-175364 GCA_004027295.1 Dolichotis patagonum | reverse complement strand
GGCCTCTCGGGGACCTGGAGTCACCTGTGGGCCCTCTGCTCGCTCTGGAAGAGCTGTCTGCAGAGACTGAGAAGAGGGGTGTTGGCCAGGGTGGAGTGAAAATCCCCGGGTCACAGGGAGAGGAGAGGCGTTTATGGGGACGCAGAGGAGAGTCCAGGGCCAAGATGGAGGAGCCCAGAGTTACTAACCTGCCGGGGACACGGGAAGCCGCTGGGCCGGGCTGGGGCCCTAGAGACAAAGTCACATCACAGAGGAGGAGAGACTGGGGAGAGGCGAGCCAAGCAAGGAGCCGCACTGAGGGGGCCCTGAGCACTGGCTGAGGGCGCTGGGAGGGCTGAGAAACGCTCCAGGACAGTTGGGTCAGGTCCCGAAGGGTCCGCTACATGCAGGCCAAGAGCTGGTGGTTGTAGGGTTCTGTTTAGATCTGGGGGATGGTTTACTTGGAAATTAAAGTTTCCTTTTATCAGTTCTTCACTCTCAGCGTTCTCTGCAGGAAATAGAAAAGAGTTGCACTGTCTTCAAAAACCGCTCAAGAAACTCGTGTTACTTATTTACTACGCGGCAGGCAGTTTTAAACTCCGCCAATCAAACCCAAAGCGTCAGCTCCAATTTCTTGAGAGCTTCGTCTTTGTAAAATAATTCTCAAGACAAAACACGACAAAATACCAGTTTTGTTCGTCTATTCATTTATATAATCAAATATTTGCATTCTTGGAAGTCTTGGAAGTTGATTAGTGCGTTTCTCAAAGATGTTTACTCAGATAATTAGACATGAAGAATTTAAAATGAAACTCACTGCACTGTGAGGAGTTAAGGAATGTGGAAAGTTCTACGGAACAGGAACCCAGGAATAAAGAGTGAAGACGCTCTGGGTGTTAGCGGGCAGCCAGGGTGCACCTGCCCGTGGCGCACCCATCCCAACCTCTCTTTCGTCTTTATTTTAGATGTGATTTCAGGCTGTCCTTTCATTGTTATTTCTTCAAATATATTGTTGTTTTTTTTAAAATTTTACTTTAATTCTTGATGATTCTACATACACTTCACATGTTCAACTGAAAAACTGAATATAAGAAACACGGGAAATGGAATCATTATTTAAATTTATGTTTCTTGTGGTACATAGTTGCTAAAATCTTAATACTTCAGGATTATGGAACTCTATATAACTTTTGTTATTTCTTGCATTTGTAAACACATAGGATTCGTGATATCACGACAGTGCTCTTTTAGTCAATAATTGGTACATTGCTCAAAACAGGTTTTATTATTAAACTATGCCCTTTGTAATCACCAGCATTTACAATTAAAAATGTACAGCGTTCTTCAAGTGCTGATAGGTAAATTACTCGAAATGCTAAGGAATGAAATCCGAGGTGAATGTTATTTATTTGGATTGCAGTTAAAGCAGTTTTATAAGGTGAGTTCAAAAGTGGACTAGAGAAGAGGTACTCTGAAAGGTATCTCCCTAAATACTTTTCAAGATTTTCATTTCTCCTTTCCTTTCTGACAGGAGGATTATTCTGACTGTGGTGGTGTTTCAGGATTAAGTTCGTCCCTGTGGTCTATTTTCGGATTCCAGTTTCTACTCCTCTGGCTGGTCTCTGGCAGCAGACACTTCCTGTTGTGACCTCCCGACGCCAAAGCCACGTCATTAAACTCCAGACCCTGCCAAAACATGAGCCCTGGGTGATGTCACAGTAGGGTCACCTGTGGAGTCAGCGAAGCGGACCTGTATCATGGCATATCTAAGGCACAGACCCATGGGGCCCCACTGGCTGCATGCAGGGTGTCCAGCCCGTGTGCTTGTGTGAATGCTGCACCATCTATGTAGAACATCAAAGCAGACGCTCCCTGTGTGGTCTGCTGGGAGGGCGAGAGTTACCCCGTTGCCGGTGATGGTGTGCAGAAGGGCTCCCCACACTATTTATGAATCATAAAGAATGTCTTGAATTTGACCTGGAATTCCAAAGTGCTGCAGATTTCCCAAGAAAATCTCTAGGGAGAAATAGTTAGTTTTGCCTTCATTTTTTCTTCTGTTACAAGTCAATTCCTGCTGTGAGTAGTTCCTAACTGTAGAGGGACAGAGAGGGAGAGAGAGAATTAACAGTGGTCTAAATTGCTGGAAAAATTTTTGCCAGGAATACAATGCCTTATGCAGAATGATTTCTCTGCCAAAAATAAAACACAATTGATGACCAATTAAACGTGGTAGTGAATTGATAGTTTGAAAATAATAGCTAAGAAATTATTAAACTAAAGGTGCTTGAGGGTGAAATTTGAATATGACATAATTTCTCGTAAATGTAAGCCCTGTAAGGCTCCAATGAAATGCTCCTTTTGTTCTCAGTATGATCATGTAGTGCTAGCCAGATACTAACAGTGCTCTAAGCGAAGCTCGCGGGGGGAGGGGAAATGTTTTTCTTGTGATCAATGAACTTGGGTTCCAAGGGTATCTTGCATGATGCTGCTGCTGCTATTTTAACTTTTGGTTTGTTTTTCTCTTATTGTAGAGTGTAGTCTATTGAGAAGTTACCTGAGTGACATTATTGTCATGTAAGAATCTGAACCTTGCAGTGTAAAATGCACTTAAGTCATCTTTCAAAACTGTTGTGAAACTGCTCTGAATATACTGTGCAATGTAAATGCAGAATGATGGGGATAGGGGATGTCAAATTGAGAATCAATGGATTTTATACGAATTCATGCTTTTGCCTGAAAACCTATGTACAGATATTTTAAGTACATAAATCAGATTTAACACATTTATTTTTTGAAAAGTACATATATGTTCTCAATGAAGCTACATCCTAGGTTTCCTGTTTGCTCATGTCCCGGCAGCGTGGGCCATCCGGGTTCTGTCCTCCATTTTTGATGTTACGATCATGTGGCCAAAGTCCCGGGCCATTTGAGGAGGGTTTCACACCAACCTGAGCACACAGGAAACCTTGGGTCTCTATGTATGCACATGAACACTTGATTGTGAATAATACAATTTGTTTTTATACAGCCTCATTGATGAAAATGGTTAGTGTAGTAAACCAGATGTTGCATTATAGATTGATATGGTATCAAAATATTATTTATGCTTTTAAAAATTATTTTCAGGAATAAACAGTATTTAAAGAAGGGGGAAACAATGAACGTGTAACTCTAGGGGTAGTGCATAATTTTACTGAAGGCTGAAAGTATGCAGATATTTTTATGGTAAAATGCATTTGTGTTCATTCAAACATGCCAAATTTTGGTGTGTGTATATGCTGGAAATTTTCTTATATATAATTTTAACATCAAGGTGATTTACATTACTCAGCATGCTTTTACCTGCTTTGCACATCACAGTCTGAGCCCATTCTTTAGCAATGTTTAAGATTTCCTTGTTTTTAGCTTTGCATACATTTATAATTCCCTCGTTCTGCCAATGTATCCTAAGTACCATGTGTGTACTCTTCCTTAATAAGATCATTTTTTAATTTACAATAGGGGGAGGGAGAAACGGAATCACTTTGCCAACTATTGTTCTAAGAGTTGACATCAGTTACCATTTGTAGCACATTGCTGTGGTTTTTTAGTCTCTTCAAAACTTGTATCTTCATTTTAGAAAACACCAAAGTGATTTAAAGAAAGGTTACAATGTGTTTAAATCATGTTGTTTGTTAATTAAATATTTAAATCTTACTGTTAACTTTTGCTAGAATTTTAAATCATGAAAGTGTTGGGAAGATTTCACAACTATAAATTGTTAGTTTATGTAAATAAATGACGCACATTAAAACAAACAGTTGCTTCCAGCATACAACAGACTACCTTAAGAATGCATTTAAAGTCCACTCAATCTATTTGCCTGGGCAGTGTCATTTGTACTGTATGTTTGCCTCATTATTGTTGTGTTAGTCATATTTCAGCTCGGCATCCCTCGGCTGGGTCCCATTTAATTATAGTCCTGTAGAGTAACAGCCACATAGAGGGTAGGAAAGTGGGTAGTAACTTACTTGCTGCAAAGACTAAAAAATTGCTTTCAGGGTCAATGCAAGTCATCCTGGGTTTAGCATCCTTTTTTTCCCAAAAGACAGTGACCCTCATCCCATCAAATTGTTACATTAAATTTGCTATTTTTCTGTGAACTCTTCTGATAAAAAGCTTTCAGTCTGATGATAGTATTGATTTTCAAAGACTGAGCAGTACAAGTGATCAGTGAGAAAGCTTTTGAACTGTTTTTACAGATTTGATTTGTGCTGTGCCCGTGCTGTTGCACGTAACGTGTCACTAAAGCGATGTCACCGTAAGTCAAGTCTGTCCTCTGTCCCGGGACAGAGGTTTGCATTAATCATTTCTTTATCTTTTCTTCCTTTGAACAACCAGCATTACTGCCAAACACCAGTCGTGGTCCACATTTGTAACTGGTTTTTAACATGACATAGTTAGCAAGTTTGATTGAAGAGACTTTTAGGTCCTGGCCTATACAATTTTAGTATGATCTTTTTTCATGTTTGTAATGCTTGAGGCGTTATTGCTTAACTTGGACAAAACAAAAGCAAAACAGTGTTGCTGCCATTTGTAAGTTTCCTATCTATAATATTCCTTTTATTAACTTTAAACCTGGCCTTATGGGGTTCAAATAGGCAGTATCCCTTTTAAGTGACCTTCGCAATCCAAGTGTTACTTGCTTATTTGATGCTCTCTTGTAATTTTACATCTCCTTTAAATCTTTGTCTTGTTTTCACCAAAGTTTAAATTCTGTGTCTTAATTTAAAACTCTCAAGCTATTCCAGTGATCATGTTACTTGACATCAAAATGTCGAAAGACGTAGCGTCTAACCTAGTGAGAGAAAGTGGATTTTGTGACTTACTCACTTGCCCCAAATTCCAGTGTTTCATTGTTATCTGGACCTTGTATTGTTTCTCATAGCAGAATGTTAATATTGTGAATATTCCATGTACATTTCTAGAAAGATCAAATCACTAAACAAAAGTATCAAGTGTTGACAATTTCCAGAAAGTTTGGAAAAAGTAGAGAGCCCTTATCAGTGGTTTCATCCACCTTTTTTTCTAATTCACATCACAGTTATCTCGGAGAAATTAAATTATGCTGAGACTGTGGGACGCTGTCGTGGGTGGATGCCAGTCAGGTTTCCGGTGTGGCCTGGCCAGGCTGACTTTCCGTGGTGTTGTGTAACTGCCAGATCATGCTCTTAGGGAGTCTTTCAATGAAACACCCAGTGTGCACCCCTGAAAAAGGCCCAGCGGCTTTTGTGAACAATAGATCTCCACCCTCCCTTTATCATGTTCTCTTGACACTTTTGTGGGACATTAACTAGCCTGTTAAAAACATTTTGTAAAAATTTGTATAATACTGTTATAAACTTATTTATAATCCCAGAAAATGTTGTGTTAAATCTTGTGCAAAAACAGTATATTCAGAATAAAAGTTTATCATTTAAAGTCACCATGGAGTTTGGATTATTTGCTTGCTTTACTATCTAGTTGAAAAAGAGACTTCTGTCATAAAAGTATTCTAAGACAACAAGCTTTGCAGTACAGACAGTTCTGGATTGTAAATAAAGTTGGGAATTATAAAAGTGTTTTTACGGTAACAAAACTCAATCACAAACAATGCATTTGCGGCTTCTTACTATGTAATTCTGCATCCTGCCTTTCCCGTAAAGCCATTTAGGAAACTGATAAATCCACCTTGGGACTTCCAACGTGAAAAATGTTCCTGGGTAGGAACAGTGTTTCCATTTTCTGTTAAACTCCTTGGGAAAATAGTCTGAAGAAACAAGTTAGAGTATCCGAAAAGCATTCGTCATGTGTACACTTATCATTTCAATACTACTACTACAATTGTCACAGTAAACAACAGCTAAGGCAGTGAGGAAGAGTATAAAGGAACTTGGAGAAGCTGAGCAATGTCCTCGGGCTTATGCCGCTCTACCACCTGGCTCCCTCTGCACACCTAAGAAATAATAAAGTGCTCAGCCTGGTACTGGGTGCAGCCTAACCTCCTGTAAGCCTGTTTTCCTGCAGAATCCCATAAAATAAGAAACGGTTAGGTATGGGAAATTATCATCTGTTAGCCATCCTGCCTCCTCCCTTGGGACCCTGGTTGACCTATTCTTTATCAAGCACACAAAGCCTCACTTCTTTGCCACCTTCGCCCCATCTACCTCACACCTCCACTTGAGAAGATCTCCACTTATGGGTGAATTGAGACCATTCATATTGATGGTTGTAACTCATACATACTGGCTTTTCACTGACATATTTTCCTGTAGTTGGTTTCCTATCTGTCCCTTAGGATTGCTTCCCTTACCTGATGGCTTCTTTCTGATAGCTTTTTGGGGATTGTGGTCTTTGTTATCTCTTTCTAAAATATCCTTCAGGACATTTTGTAGAGCTGGTTTGGTGGTTATGAATTTCTTCTTTGTCATGGAGTCATCTTACTTCAATGATTTTGAAAGATAGTTTTGCAGGGTACATCAATCTGGGCCGAAGGTTGTTTTCTTTCAGGACTTGAGATGCCTTTCTCCAAACTCTTCTTGACTTAAAGGTTTATGTTGAGAAATCTACTGTGTTTCTCATGATTTGTTTCTTTTCTCTAACAGGTTTTGATATTCTGTTTCTGTGCTGAAATTCTGGAATATTAATTATATGCCTTGGTGTAGATTTATTTTGTAGATGGGTGACTGGAGTTCTGTTTGCCTTACGTATTTTATGCAGATTTCTTTCTCCATATTTGAGAAGTTTTCTGCCAGTACTTCTGTGAACATGATTTTTACGGTACTGGACTGTCTCACTGACTCCAAGCAATCTTATGTTCTTCTTTGCATCACTTGCAGCTGTTGGATTGATTTTTCTTGGTTCCTTGCACTTTTTAAAGAAGTCTTTCTTTTCGTGATCGCTAATCACAATCCGTCTTCTAGGTCTGACATTCTGTCCTCACCGTGGTTCCATCAGCTGCATATACTTTCAGTGGAATTTTTAATCTGCTGGATATCTATTTGAATCTGTTTCATGGACATTCATAGCAGAATGTTAATATTGTTAATATTCCGTGTACATTTCTAGGAAGATCAAATCACTAAACAAAAGTATCAGGTGTTGAAAATTTCCAGGAAATTTCCATTCCTTTCCTATGTTGGGCATTTGTGGTTTCTATAATTTTCCTAAGCTCCTCTATTTTTTAGTCTGTGTCTACTCTTGATTCACTGGGCAGGTTCTTTATTTTGATCATCATCTCTTTTTTACACCAGAGATTATTTCCAATCTGATTTTCTCAATGAGTTCTTTCACCTGTTGTTTTTAACATGCTGCTATCATTTCAGCAAGTTCAGGTGAACAGCTTCTGATTGCCCGTATCTCGCTGTCCTCTGGACTTACCTTCGGTGGGCTGGAGACTTGAGGGTCTATAAAGCACCTATCACTGCCCACTAGCACGAAAGTTCCCTTGATTTATAAACCTAGAATCAGAATATTCAGATACTGATTGATAGTCTTCCCTCTCTGCATTATACCCAATGAAGCTGTAGAATTTTAGATCTAAAGACACGTTGTCTAAGACTCTAGTTTCATATGATTGCTGACAATGTTTGTTGGTAAGTGTTCCTAATAAACTAAATGATTTGCCTATTTCTTGAGGTACAAATACTGTGTATCTCAGAATGAAGTCACTCCCAGGGTTCCTGGGAAAAAATGTTCTTCATGAATTTAAATACAACTCAACAGCAGTGTTCATTTGGTATCATTTTAATGGACTCTTTAAAAAATAATATAGAAGGAAATTTATTATCACTGCCATGGTTAGAAAAGCAATATAACTTGCCATCATCAGCAGGGATGCTATGTGTCTTAGTTACTTTTTACTCTTCGCTGAGACAAAATACCTGAGGCCCAAAATTGGGAAAGGAAAGGTTTATTTTTTACAGTTTTTGGAGGTTTCAGCCTATACTTGGTTGGCTCCAAGGCAGGGTGGCATGGCAGCGCCGTAGTTCATGGCAGCTGCAAATAGTAAGGTGGAAACTGGCAAGAGAGAGAGACACGCCTTCTTCCTGCCATTACATCACATCCTGGCCCCATCCCCTAGGCGGGTGTAGCACTGACACCACCAATCCGAGTGCTAGACGATGAACCAGTCACAAATGCATAATGCAAAGGCATAAAGCTTGTGGGCCACTGACATAAACCATGACACTATGCTAAAGCACATTCATAGTTATTACAGTGAAAGAGACCAACAGAATCCCTGCACACCAGCTGTCACATGTCACAACTTTAAAAGCACTTCTACCACGCATTTACTATAATGATAGATGGGGGAAGTTTTTGTATTTCTACCACTATTGTTTTAAAGTTTTAAAGTATAAACATGGACTCAAACATTTGATAATGAATTATGTGTTATATATATATATATATAATATATATATACATCTGAATCATTTTCAACTTTTGATTTTCATTAGCTGTGTAGTATTTTTTTCTTAAATGCTTTATCCTCATAACAGTTTTGGGGTCACTTGAAAGATTTTTATTTTCTTTAAAAAGACATCCACAAAATTAAGACGTTCACTATGAACTTTCTATGGGAAGGACAAGGCATTTAAATCATTCTTACACCACAGCATGAAGTTTCTGTGGAGAGAAAAATGTTTAAGATCAGAAAAAGAAATGTTAAAAGCAGATCTGGGGGGGAGGGCTGATGGAGCGTATGGGGTAGAAGGGGAAGTAGAAGTGACTGAGATGCGATGTGACATCCATATTTACCAGTTCCTCAAAGTGAGTGTAATTGTTATGTATTGCAAGAATACTCATAAAAAAGAAACTTGAAAAAAGCGAACAGATTCCAAGGCACACAGCAACTAAAAGCACACACTCCGCCCATGAAGCACCGCGGGTGTTGTCTGGGGCCCCAGCTTGGCACTGGTGGGTGACTCAGTCCCTTGCCTTAGGACACTGCTTCCAGACAGCAGCTCAGCAGCACACTGACGGACAATGCATAGGTTGGAGTGGAGTTGGAGCAGCATCGCTAAATTCTTGGAATTTGTACTTGGAAAGACTTTTCCAGGTTGTATCCTTTTCCTAAATGTTGAAGGAAACACAACCGTCCTTTGTGAAGGTTGGAGTACCTGATAACTGTTTTAAAGGGCAAGATGAAGTTTTAGAAAACGTATCTAAGTTTCCTTGCTCTGCTGCCCTTTCACTTTCAAATTTTATGGTCATTGATTTATAAACTTCATAAACCCCCAACTGCTACCTGAGTCCTCACTGTGAAGGCCGTGACACATGGTAACGCGCGCCGCTCTTAGATTCATTCTCCCTCACCCTTGATGAGTTATGAACCGTAGGCAAGCTACGTAATGTGTTCACAACTCAGTTTTCTCAGGCCTGAAGTAGGAACAACAGTAGGAACGACCCTGGAATTGCCATGGTGATTCAGGGATACAGTGAACATAAGCCATGGAGCTAGGGCCCTAACTTTGTATCAGGAATGCCTCCCATCTCACCCAGCTGTCATCAGAGTCATGCTTTGCTGCCACTTTAAAGAGTCTAACCGTCTGCATCATTAATTTGCCGCTGAAAACATCCATTCATTTTTCACTGAACTGAAGTGTAGCAAGTAGAGCCTCCTGCAAGAGAAAACTCGTCTCTTCCCTGAGGAGACCACTGGCTGTGATACTGACAATTTAATAAGAATTTACTCTCGTGAGTGCAAGGGTGTGTAAAATACAGGAGAACCTACAGAGGGTTCCAGGGCTTCCTTCTGCAGGAAGTGGTGTTACAAGTAGAAGGGGCCTGGGGGAAACCCTAGAGTGGAATCCAGGCTGAGCAGATGAGCTGCGGGTGCAAGCTGAAGGTGGAGAGACAAAGGGCTGGAGCCTGGACTCCCCTCTGGGTGATACTGAATGTTTAGAGAGCGAAGCTTGTAGGCAGAGAAATGGATAGTCATATTCACATTTCAGGAAACTACTCCCGGGGAAATGTGGGTCCTTAGTGAGGAGCTCCTACAGAAAAAGACCAGCTGAGAGACTACTGCCAAGATGAGAACGTTTCCTTGACTCATGAAGCTACATAGTGAAAAGTAGACCAATTTTTGAAATATTCTAAAGAAAAAGGAAACAACTTCATGATCCATGGGTTTTGGTAATGAAAAAGGGGGGAGTATTGTTATTTTTAGGACTCTGAAGCTTCCCATTGACATCCGTGGTGCAGTTCCCCAAGCTGGCGAACACCAGGGAGGTGTAGGGGTGCAGAGGTAGGTGGAACACATCCCAGCGAGAACGAGGAGCATTGCACTTAGGAAATGTCGGAGATCCAAAGATGACAAGTTGCAGAGAAGGCACGCTGCTGCCCCACATCCGTGTGGCCAGTAGAATGATGGTCAGCATGGACAGTGTATCAGATATCTCTACTGGAGAGCTGATTGCTTTGTTTCAAATACTAGTTAACACCCACATTCTATGCTAAACCAGAGTCTGGGGGATTGACCTGAGGGTGCGCACTGCAGTCAGGACAATTCCAATGCAGGTGATTGCTGATTTCATAAAACTCTGTCTACATGGTAGCTATTTGTTTAATTTTAATTGAATATATTTTATGAATATGTATTTTGAATGCACTCTATGACCCTAACCCAGCTGTGAAGTTTTCCAGGGCTGTATTTTTCATTGTTTCATTTTTCTCTTTGAATCTAGATTATACAGACGAATATAGCAGAATAAAATTCCCCTATACTGTGGTTCACAAGCTGGACCACCATTAGAAGCATTGCTTTTATAGGACATTCTGTTCCAATTTCAGTCATATTAATATCAAATGTCTCCTATGGTCAACCACATATTTCTATAAATATTATCAGACCACCTTGTCAATGAAGTTCACTTTCACAGGAAATGATATTTGAAAGTCAGAATAAGGTTAGAAAATGATATGACTTGACAATCTGGTCCCATTATGATAGTATTTAATTAAATAATGACTATTTCTTAATAAAATAGAAAGTTAATCAAAAGTGTTTAACAGTCCACTTGTAAGAGGGATATTTCAGATTAACTGCAGTCTGCTTGTCCATTTCAATCCATAATCACCCCAACCAAAAAAGCCTGAGGAGGCAAAGCTTGGTCCCAAGGTTCATGGTAGAAATTCCAGGCTGTGATGGCAAATGGCTTGGATACCATCCCAGCTCCCCAACCTGGACATAATGTCGACCTGTACGTCTTTCTTTTCCTCATCCATCTCATTTGTTCTAGTCACTCAGTAAACATTTGCATATAATAAACTAAGATAATAACCACTATCTCCCCATTGCTTCAGCTTTGGTATCTGACTCCGCAGCTTGATCATTCTAATGCCGAGGATTGCAGGGATACCTAGAGAAACCAGGCATCAAGAGGGTGCCCAGCACATACGGAATGTTTTCAGGACTCCTACCACGCAACAATACTACCAGAAAGTGACATTTTCCACTCTGCAGAGCACCAGGGAGATATCGATGAGAAGTGCACATATAGCACAAGCTCTAGAGAGGTACAGAGAAGAGTCATTTGAAAAATCAGTATACTGTTACTGATACTAACAAAGACAATATTATTGTGTCATCTGAGCAGGTATACTATTTACCAATGCTAGCAAAACCGTGCAGTATAGGATCTGGGTAGTGAGGAGTGGGTGGCAGTCTAAAGGCAAAGCCTGGTGGAAACGAAGCTGGCCTTAGTGATTTCATGAGGGACAGGCAGGTGGAAGAGTCACACAGTCCTGCTGCCCTCCATCCAGATGTCCGGGACAGCAACACATCTGGAGCGCGCAGATGATGAAGTTATCTCTAGAAGCACGTTTGGCTGCACTCCAAATGCGTGGACTTGGAGGATGGCGTGTTCACGGATGGGCCTGTGTGTGCTACTCTCAAAAACGTACATTCCCTTGTCTGTATTCTTGTTTCCTGCTATTGGAAACCTTTCAGAAGATTTTTTCTGTACTTACTTGCCTCGTATTTTTGTAATGTTAGTTTTCAGTCTTCTGAAATGTCCCACTTTTGCTCTCAATCTCCATTTAATCTCTTAACTGCTCATTCCAATCCCAGTTGGTCTTTCAACTTCCGTTCTTCTACAGTGGATTTCTCCACGCTCCAGTGCACCATGGACTCTTCACCCTCCTCCTCTCTTTCTGCTCTTGCTCAAGTTCTCTCATCCCGTGTGCCCCTTAAATACTATTGTTGGGGAACTTTCAGCCTTCGTTCTGTGTTTATCCCAGTCTGTATCCTTTAATTGTCAGATTTTATTACATTTTATGGTTTCTCATTTGCTCTCTGGCCAAATGTCCAGTTGCTGCTGGACAGTCACACCAGGTGTCTTCCATGCATGTGGGGTGCAACACACAGACCACATCTTCCCATCTGAGCACTTATGCTCCTTTTTGTGCTCCTCACCGCAGAGCCTTCTCTAAGATGCGAAGCCACCGAAACTACAAACTTCAGCAAAGTCCCACAAATCCCCTAAAACACCTTTCGGTTCTTAGAACTCCCTGTGTCTTGTGCTGTTTTCTTGCTTCAGACTCGCCACAGTTTTTGCCCAAACTATCTAAATGGCCTCCACCTGGCTTCCTTCCTTTGGGTTTCTTTCCACTTCCATGCATCCTCTGTGCTATTTATTTTTCTATAATTTACCTCTGATTTCATCTTCTCCTGTTTAAAAACATTTAGTGACTCCCCGTTGCCCATAAATAAAATACGAGGGCCTTAGGAAGACATACGATATCAATTAGAAGCTGGCCTCTGCCTAAATATGACATCACAGTCTCCTCATTTCCATCCCCATACCCAAAACTGAAATTTTAACTCCAACCTTACCAGAGTACCTAAAGTTCTGCAATCACACAGGCTAGTGTGCATTTCAGTGCCAGAAGACATGGATCCCATGATGCCCTCCTCTGATCCCTCACTGTGGTTT
Organism: Dolichotis patagonum; assembly: GCA_004027295.1. Classification (NCBI taxonomy): domain Eukaryota; kingdom Metazoa; phylum Chordata; class Mammalia; order Rodentia; family Caviidae; genus Dolichotis; species Dolichotis patagonum. The sequence goes on along the minus strand of PVJX010001192.1, from coordinate 162,426 downwards.
GTATCTGGCTGTTTCCCCAAAGCCCCAAGTGCTCCTAGGAGGCGCTCTGGAGAGGTGAAAGGTCCTGGGGCGTGTGATGCCCATTGGTGATGAGTTTACACTACCTGCTGTTGGGAGTCAGAAGACGCAGGTGACTGAGGCATGGCTGGAAGGGCGTGTATCTTCCCCACCCCTCGTCACTCTCTCTCCCTCCTGCTGTCATCCCACGAGCAGCCCTCTCTGCCAAGCCCCTCTGCCATGCCACCCTGCCACCCTGGCTCGGAGCCAGCGGACTGTGGACTGGAACTTGTACAGATCATGAGCTGGAAGAAACTCTTCCTCCTTAACCTCAGTGGTGTCAGGTGTAGTGTCCCGGCAACAAGAAAGTGACTAAGACACTCCCCCATCAACAGTTACCGTCAGTGCGCAGTTCAGATCCTACCCCCTCTCCGGAGCCTTCTGCTGTTCTAAAATACCAGCACAACTCCTTTTTTCTCTCTTTTTTCTTTTTTTATTTTAAGAGAAAAAAAATTTTTTTAAAGACAAATTAGAAAAAGCAAGAAGAAAAGTTGAATACAGAATTGAAAAAAAATCAACACCATAAAATCGCTACTTGATACATTATATATTGTTAACAATAGTTGTTAAAATTACAGATTCAAAGCATAAAAAGTGGCTAGACACACAAACATTGACAGTCCAAACTTTTCTGTTCAATGATCTACCGAAAACTCAGTAATATGGTCATCTATTTTACACACTGTACATACCAATAATACCCAACAAAACCAAACCAAATAAAGTCAGTCAAAACAAAGCAGTGATATTGGTACAGAGCTTCAAAGCAGGACACCACCAGTGGACACCATAGTGTATCTTGTTATCTTCACAGTAGTTGTCCATTCCATCAGACATAACAAAGCCAAGCCAAACAAAACAGAACATTGAATAAAGCAAAACAAGAAATCGGAACAAAACAAAACAGTGAGAACAACAATAGACTTCAAAACAGCACAGAAGGCAATATGGCAAAATTACTGTATTGCACAGTTATCCTCCCAGTAGATGCTCAGTCCACCAGCCCCGGGTCTGCACAGTCAGCCAAACCGTAGCATTCAATTGCTTTTTGCACCTCAGTTGCTAGCTATTCCACATGCCCTCCACACTGGTAGGCTCATGGGAGGTGTCACCTGGTTTCTCGCTTCCGGGCCCCGCACGGCTCCCTGGAAGGGCTGCCTTCTTTTTCTTGATGGACTCCTCCCAGACCCAGCATGGCTTCTGCTGATTCACAGGAGATGCTTCCCCCAATGCCTTCCATAAACAATTACAACTTCTAAAACATATCTCAGTTATAATACATAAAAATGTAGTAAATGTTTTCAAAAAGTGTAGACTTTAGAATTTAAGAAGCCAAGTTTCACCCACAGCTTTGACTGTCACATAATGGTTAAGCAGATTCTTACTGGGTGGGCATCTGTCAGGTTCCTGTTTGTGAGTCACAGTACCCAACACCCACAGCATAAATGAGGAGAGGGTTGATTAGTTCATTGCTCAGTGGCTTCAGTTCACGGCTGGCTGGTGCCAAGGAACATTACGGCAGAAGGGTGTAGAGAGCTTAATTCATAGCTGCCAGGAAGCAGAGCTGAGGGGAAAGGGTGGCATCAGACATACACCCCAAGTCTGTACCTCCATAATCATGATAGAAAGCCTGAAGTGTGCTGTACCAACCCCAGTGAACACCGCACCCCAACTGCCACAGTGACCAGGTGGGGGCTCACTGAGCATCTTCAGACATTAGTTTCTCTGACTGCAAATGATTATGACCGCATTTCCTTTGCAATATCCCTGGATCAATGTTTAATGACATAGGATAAGCATATAATAGAACCAAAAATTAATACCTACTTTTAGTAAAATAAGTACCTAATCTATACGGCTATCATCTCACTGGTGTTTCCAGAATAACAAGGATGCATCTAGTAGTCACTTATATGGTTACCCTTTAAAACAGTACTTTCATCTCAATTTAAACAGTGGTCACACGTCCTCACCTGCCAGAGGGCTGCTTCTACATCTCGAATGCTGCCCCATTCTATCCCCCATGGTCACACATCAGAGCAGCAGGACTTAACGTCACCAGCTCTGAAGACGATCTCATCTATCCCTCAAGAATCACACACACGTGTTTTGTTTTGTTTTTAATTATCATAGAATCCCCGAGTTTGGAGAACATGAAAAAGGGATCCAGTTTCAGAGATTGGATTAGGATTAAGAATCGGAATTCTTAGAATACCAAAAGTGAACCAGGCCAAAGTCATCATACCCTGCATTTCAGAATAATGTTTTAAAATGATAAATGTGCAATGATTAAAAAATAAATGCATAATAAAGTGGGATGCCAACCAGGGCTTGGCAGGAAGTTAGAGAAGGCATCTTTCTTTACCCTTACATTCTAGAAAGTGATTCTCAACCAACCAGAAGCCAGTGAGCTCAACTGTGATGTAGGAATGAAAGGAAAATGAACAGAAAGGAGCCATACGCTTTGTTGAAGCATTATGATAAGCTATATATGCAAGGAAAGATGACCTCTAATTATTAGTACAATGCCTGCTTGTAACACTGGTCTATAACTAGACAAGGGTTTTATGGAAAATGTGTTTTCTAAGAAAAATACCATAGTGAAATGTCATTGCACCCAAATGACATTAAATTGAAGAAAACAGCAAAATTGCAAAGCAGTCTCAGAAAGATTATACACTGATGACAGAAAAGTACACATTATATAATATATATATATATGTGTGTGTGTATACGTGGGTTCACTCATATAAAGAAAATGTTACTAGAAATAGCTTAACTATAGCCCTAAAATTGGCTATCAACTGGATCATGCAATGAAACTTTTTTTACATACATTTTATTGCATTCTTTGCCAACTAATGGAAATAAGAATGATTTGAAGCAAGACTTGGAGACTCAGAAAAATGTGAATTAAAAAAGGAAAAGTGTTAAACTAAGCCTGAATACCTATAAATTGAAGATGACCTAAAATATTAAAATTGTACTTCCAAACTCTAATGTGTGGTCCTCAATATCAAAGTGCGTGGCTTGGTCATCTCCAGGGAACAGTCTCAGAGCCACTCAGCCCTGCAGTCACACTAGGATATAAGGTGATTGCTGTGTGGCCCAAAAGCCTTTGCAGGCATGGGCGGGGTTTTTCAAAAGTGACTGGGTCTAGGGAGTGTAGTTGTTGGAGTTAGGCCTGTGCTGCTGGGATTAAGGGTGCCCCTCCCTGGGTGTGAGCGCTCCCCACCCTAAAGGCTGGTAGTCCAGATGGGATATAAGGGATGAAAAGGGCTGTTGTACTTGTTTTCTGCTGCTGCTGCTTCTGCTGCTGCCTCCAGCCTGCTTGTGATGCCCTCTCCTCACGCCACCCTTACAGTTATGGACTAAAACTTCTATAAACTGTGAGCTAAATAAACCTTTCCTGCCTTAATTTTGGGTGTCTCAGTAATGAGAAAAATAACTGAGACAATGATGTCTGTCCATTAGATTAGCGTCAACTCGACAGATGCTGCCTGGCCCAGGCGTGAGTCTCTCCCTCTAATCTCCAGGAAGGGTTGTGATGGTATGGCATCTCCACGCCTGAGCTGCTGAGAGCTCTGCTGAGAACCAGAGCATTTATAACCCAGGTGTGCTTTCCTCAGCTTCCCCGTGTGCTCACTGATCCAGACAGAAAGGAGGTCTTTACGGAGAAAATCCTTTCTTGGAGATCTGTTCCTCTTCTTCTACTGGTTAGAAGATATTTCTAGTGTTTCAAAATCATCAGTGACTCAGGTTGTCATTTATTTGGAGTATTTATTTTCCAGGCTGTCCCTAAATAAGCATTATGAAGGTTTAGTACTGCGCCTTTTATGTGGGAAGATCAACATGTTTACAAAAATAATTTTGTGGAAAGTCTTAAATGGTGTTTTGATATTTACATTTGCTATAGGAGATGAAAAAGAAATGTGTACTATTACAGAGCTTACCTAAGTATTTCAAAACTAAAAATAATAAGATTTTTTTCCAGTGGTTTTCCTTAGCAGTATATAAATCTGCTATTACTTTTATAGAATATTCACTTCTTAACATTGTTTTAGTCCTTAGGTAGAGAGAGTTAAATGTGTATGGTATTAGTTGCTTAGATCGTCCATAAATTATGAGAAAGAGAATAGCTTACAGACAAGAAAACTTATTCTCTTGTAGTCAGGAGCTAGGAATTCAAGAACCAAAGTTTCGGCAGGCTGCACTCACAGGCAGGGCTCTGAAGAGAACCCCTTCCCACCCTTGCAGCCTCTGGTGCCCCAGGCCTGCTTGTGTCTCCCTGCTGCTCATTGCTGCCCTCTCTCCTGGGTCTGGGTTTTTCCTTCCCTGTATCTTACAGGGCCACATATCACAGAACGTAGCATCCACCCTGAATCCAGAACCATGTCATCCTGAGGCTCTTAATTACACTGTAAAGACCCTTTCATCCAAATAAGGTCCCATTCCCAGATGCCTAAATTTGGAGCTTGGTCACGTTTTTGGGAGGCCTCAATTTAACCCACTGCATACCCTACCTTGGCATCATGGTACGCAAGTGAAGATATTTACTATGAGCTCTGTACCTTGTAGGTCTAGCCTTGCTTTTCCTATTACGCTCAGATTCTTAAGCCCAATTTTATATATTAAGTGGCTTTTTTCATTTTTCCCTCAAAGCATGATGTCAGTTTGGTAGCCTTTGAGTTAAAAGAACGTCTCCATTTTCTACAATCCCACACTGTTCTAATAATTCTCTGTCTCTCTCTGTCTCTCTCACTGTGGATTGAATTCATGGACTTTGTAATGAGCTACATTCCCAGGGATTTTCCTTTTTTATTTTTTAATTTTTGGGCAGTTTATCTAAGGCACTAAAAATTTAAACTTTATATTCATATTTCTATGTCTTCTGATATATCCTGAACATCTTCAGGTCAAGGACCAGGCATCTTTATTTTCCCACTGTTACCTTAAGCATACATTTTGATGTTATCATCTTTCCTTAAATTAAGTAAGAACAGAACTTTAACACACTTTCAATTAATGACAGGACTCAGTCAAACCCCTGAAGTGTTTCTGCTCATATACTGAGGTGGATCTCCATGCAAGATAAAACAGGAGACTAAAAATGGTGTTCTCATTTCACACTGAAGATGGCAGATATTTTGTGTCCTTTCTTTATGAGAGTCTACTGGAATAAACATATGAAATTGCAAAGATAAATGCAGATACAACACTGGAGAACAGGAGGTGGGAGTGAGTATCTCTGACCCCCGGGTGACAAGGAAGCAGTGTCATGAGGTAAAATCCACATCAGGTCACAGTGTCACGTATGCTATGAGGCAAACAGTGGTGGGGAGACAGAGGCGGTCAACAGACAGACCTCAGAGAGGCCCCCATCTCAGAGTTGCTGTGATGTGTGTAGAAATGGGAGTTAGAACTGAAATGCAGTGATCCTATATGTAAGGAATAGTCGTCCTTTAGATATCAATTTACTAATCCAGAATATAGTAGTCATAAACCAACCATATTCATTCTTAACTCATCAACTCTTTCATGGTTGTTGGGGACGCTGTGACTACCTGAGGTCAATGGGTGGTTAGAGAACGTACCACAAGTCCTTTCTGCAGAGGATCTTCAAGCTGTTACCCTTCCAGAACCTTCTCTATGCCAATCTCAAGACAGCAACCTTGAGACACTGGCCACAGCATTGGCCTGCATCCCATTGGGAAATCAAGGGTAGTAGAGATGCTACTCTGCATTGTCAGGGAGTGTCACTATGCTACAGCAAACAGAAACACTGAAATGACACCCAGGGTTTGGAAGCATATTCATTTAACATCAGTTAGGCACTGACTAGGAATCAATTGTTCTTCAAAATGTCAGGCCTCAAAGGCCCATGGAGGAGTTCTTCATGGGGGTGTAAGGGAGGCGGTACACAGGTAGAGTATTTGGCTGTCTTTGGCTTCTACACTATACATCACAGTGACCAGCCATTTCTAAGAGATAAGCAACTGGAACTGGGACAGGAACTCTTAGCTGGGCAACTAAAAAATTCAAGTATACTGACTGGGGGAGTCCATTTTCTGTTACATTTCCCCCTCTCTTAATTTCCCTGGCAAATCTTTGCTGGGCATAGTACGTGTGATCTTTTGAGCTAAGGCTCAACTAGAATTAGTAACGCTAGGGCTGTCAGTGGTCCTAGGATGGGTCTTAGACAATGTCCCCAAGACTGAAAGTTTTCCCACCAGGAGTTTGCAGTTCATTTCTCTCATTATAGGGTTTCTCCCTAGGTTGACTCTGACAGAGCGTGAAGGAGTTAATCTGACCTAGCAGAATGTCCAACTCATCAAAACTTTATCATTTATCATTTGTATGGACCTTACTAGTTATTTTCTGTTCTCTCAGGGTAATCATCCATAGAACTAAGGCAAAGCAAAGACTTGAGTAAGCAGTCCGATAAGGCACAAAAATCACGGGGAATAGGTACAGAGAAATCCTGTGAACCGTGTCCTCAGGCTTCAGTTGTGCATGGGCTGGTCAGTGTCCAGAATGACCAGAGCAGGTCTTTGAGAGTGTCATCTCTTCAGAATGAATTCCCCAGGGGCTACCCAGGTAAATTCTCCAGAACTCTGTAATGATGAATCTAAAGCTGGATTTGTGAAACTTGTAGAGGAAGTTACTATGCACCTGATAGTATGTGTGTGCAGGAGTGCCCACAGGGATAGCTGGTCATCTAATTAAAAGCTGATTAAGATCTGTTCCTGTAGGGTTATATTTTAATTTTTCAGATTTTTAGAGCTTGTGGCCTGTATGCTGTATGTAATTTTTTTTCAGTTATCTCTGGTATAAATGCAGACACATTGTCAGTGCCAACGATCAAAGGTAGACCATACCGAGAGATGATTTTTACAGCAGGATTCCATGAAATCTTATTGCCCTCTGGGTTCAGATAGGGCCAGCAGGTGCATACAACCACCAACAGGTAATCTGCGGGTGGGACAAGAGTGGGTGATACAGACACTAAAGCCTGAGCTGGCAGCATGGGTATGGGTGCCAGCGCTGTGGCTGGAGCTTGCAGAACAAACAGCAGGGAAGGTCTGATCTTCCAGGAGTACCTGATGAAATTTTTCTGGCTGGAGTTGATGTTAGATCCCCAGAAGGAGCTCAGGGGCACAGGTCTGGCACCACTGGTGCAGGTTTGCAAACAGCAGCAGGAAGCAGTTTGCTGTGAAGATCTTCTCTGCAGGAGAGCTTTGTCCAAAATAGCTTTGTCCAAGGTGACCACAGCAAACCTAGACTGCTGTATTTCATTTCTGACAGAGCTAATTCCATCCATAAACAGGGTGCACTCAGCATCTGTAGTGGTCTTCAGTGATTCAGGAGGTCCATCACCGCATGTGGCACCTGAACAGTTAGGGTTCAGCCTAAGAGGAGCTTGTCAGCTTCCTTGGCCAGAAGGACAGGGGCTATTAGAACATGAAGGCAAACCAGGGAGGTAGCTTTTAGTGACTTGACCCAAGTATTTGCACATGGGGCACTCCCAGGTGCTGACAGTCTGAGTAAGCATCATTGTTTTTGTGAACTCAAAGATCCAGATTCTATACAAGCCAGCAACTCCAAGAAATTTGCAGTTTCTTTCTTGTAAGCAGTTTCTGCACGATATTGCAGCAGAGCGTTTGTGTCTTTCCAGAAGGCAGTTTGGGTATTATTAACCAGAGGTTCAGTGGTCTTTTGTGCTGGAAAATTAGCAAGGTCAGCTGTGATGGCTCCTTCAAAGAATGTAGACAAGTTTGCAACCCTCTGGGAGGTTGAGTGCAGATAGGTTGACTTTCGAGTCCAGAAGTGTGGTCCTTCCATTTAAAGGCAAAGAGGGGCTAACTGACAGGAGTGACCGAAACACAGAAGAAGGAATTCTTAAGTCCAGGAAGGTGGACCAGCAGGTTATGACAGCAGAAGACTGAGGCAATGTTTATGGAGGGCAACTGTGGCAGCATTGGCAGCTTGGAGATGTTGAGTTGGCTTTACAGTTAGGTGTACTTTAGTAGTTTGGCAGTATATAAACATTTTTTGGGCTTGAAGTCTCATTTTTTCTTTTCAGGGCACCACGATGGAGCTGAAAGGGACAGAGGAAAAAGGCTATCTTGGAGGAAAGGTGCTGTGGTTTGGCTAAATCTGTTGTCAGAGCCTCCCCAAAAATAGTTGGAGAGTTCCCAAGCCCTTGTGGCAACAGTCCAAGTAAATTGGCTCTTTTCACCCTGTTCTGGATCTTCTCAGTTGAAGACAAAGAGGTGCTGGCACACAGGTAATTCATAAACAGAAGAAAGCATCCTTTAAATCCAGGCAAGTGAGTCAGGTGGCATCTGGAGGTAGCAGTCCAAGAAGCGTGTATGGGTTGGGGACCGCAGGGTGAAAGGTGATGGCTGGAGCATGGTTGGAGGTCAGGCTTGGAAGCAAGTCTTGGCTCACACCTGTGGGAGGAGAGTTTTCAGAATTTCAGGGTTAAGGTTGTCTGTCTCAGGGTGCTGTGGCTCGTCTTCCTCCTGGGTAACAGAGTTGAAAGTGCAGGGTTAAATGAGAGGGAGGCTGATTAGCGTGGTGTAAAGGAGATGGTAGCTTCTAACTTGAAGAAGGTCTCTTCCCAGAAGCAGTATGGGGACTGGCTTATACAGACTAACTGGGGTACCCTGTGGGTGTTACTGGAATCTGGCAGGCAGCAGACAGAGACAGACAGCCAGACAGACTGTGTCCTCCTTCCCTTTGGGGTCCACTGTGAGCCACTCAAGTGAGGGGTCAGGAGTTCTCTCCAGACCTCCAAGGAGACTTGAGAAATCTTGAGGCCATGCCTTCCCATTGGGACCTGGAGAGGTCCTTGTTCTGTCCACGAGGGCCACAAGTGGTGACCACAGAAATCAGCACAGTCAGTCTCCATGGTCAATGCACCAGATGTAACAGCAAACAGAAACACTGAAATGACCCAGGATTTGGAGGCAGATTTATTTAACATCAGAAAGGCACTGACTAGGAATCAGTTATTCCTCAAAATGTTAGGCTTCAAAGTCCCAGGGAGAGTTTTATGGAGTTCTTTTGGGGGGGCACAGAATTCAGAGATCAAGTACTTGGCTTTCTTTAACTGGTTCTTACAATATGCATCACAGTGACCGGCTGTTTCCAAGAGACAGAAGCAACCGGAACTGCAACAGGAACTGTTACACCAGCAGCTAAGAAACTGAAGTACACCGGCTGGGGGGCAGGGATTTGCAACTTGTCTTTTCAGCAAAAGCTGAACTGCTCTCAATTTTCAGGGCAAGTAGGAAAAGTAAGTCGATCTTTTACTGTGAACATTTGTGCGTGATAATTAAGCCCTATATGGTCAGGACTTGGACGTAGCCATAGGAAGAAACAAGACAGTGGACAGGAGAGGATGAGTTGACCTAAGATACAGTGCTTACAGTGAAAGATCCCACACAGAGTACATGGCTCCTTACTCTGCATGTAAAAAGCACCACTGCATATACCCACACTCCGGAAGGCTGAATCACAGTATCACAAGTTCAAGTCCAGCCTGGGAAATTTACCAACTTAGTGAACCCCTGTCTCAAAAAAAAAAAAAAAAACGTAAAAACGAAGGGCAGGGTATGTAGCTCAGTTCAAAGGCTCTCAGTTCAACCCCTAATTCTGGAAAAAAAAAAAACAATTAGGGATGTTGTTTAAAATTCAACATATTAAAATCTCTGAAAGACATGCCATTAGAGGGGAATGAGAAGCTGAGAGAAATGTGTGGTATAGAATTTAAGGACATGAATACTATCTAGATTCAGGCACTGCAATGTACTGTCCCTGAAACTCAGACAATTTACTTAATGGGCTTCAATGACACTCCTACAATAAAGAGGTAATAGTAGATTCTATCTTCTTAGGTTAAGACCTGCAAATACTTAGAATTTTTCTTTAGTCTTAGCAGTATCCTATGCTCTAGCACTTAGAATAGCATTTCAAAGTGCTTAGAATGGTATCTGAGGCCAGAGAACTCGTGGGTGTCTGTTGACTGTAGTAATTTTTGTATTTGTCGGAAGCACTCCTGAATATGGGTAGAGAGAAGGACCATGCATTCAGTGTAGAAGATGCTTCATATTCAGTCACAGGATAGACCCAATTACAGTGTGTTTGACTGTAGCATAATTTCCCAGCTGAAATTGTTTTTAGCTCAATTTGTGTGGGGCCATAGAAAGAATTATCTGGCCAATTCAGGATAACTCTGGTTATCAAGGTTTAAAGCTTGGGCTCTTGAGATGCCTCTCGCTTTTGAATCTTTTACTGAGAGGTAAAAGCAGTGGGATGTGCGGTCCAAGGGCTGCGTCTGTGTCTGATACCCTCCTGCGTCTGCCCTGTGTCTCTGATGGTGTCTACCTGTGATACAGGAAATGCACAGTACTGTTTCTGAAGTGAAGGAAGGTAATTCTCCTCAACTCCGGTCACTCTTGTTGCCACCTTAGTACTTGTATGCATCCTATGCACTGTACTTCACCTGTCCCCCAAGGCATCTTCAGCCACCTTTTCATAGCCTCAGCTACAGAATTCCTTTGTCCCATGACACTGTGAATGCTCAGGAAGTGTGCTTCCCTTATGTCTACCACAGTGGCATCCCATTTAGAAATCTTCCGACCTTCTCCATGTGGGTGACAGTCTGTGCACCAAGTAACAATTACGCAGTGACACACCAAAGACCACATAAAAACCATCATTTACTGCAAAGATGCTAATTAGGTTTGAGAACAAGAACCTTGGAGTGTGCTGTCTTGTGTTACTACAGGAAACGTCAGTTCTGACTGATAAATGCATTCTAAACTAACTTCACTTATGTTCTTTTAAACAATATATATGTTCAGGAATTCTCTTGAGAAGAAACTTTTATCTTAGATTGACCCTTTCCCAGTAATCTACATCCCTTTGCTCAATTACATGTAGTGGGTAAAATCGTACTTTCTGTAATTTAGATAACTGCATAATCAGAGAGCAGAAGGGAAGCAGAGTCATTATTAAACAATAGATTTAAGGTTTCAGTTTTAATATTCAAGAGTGCTTCTCAGGCACATTTATAAGGATATTAGAGTGTGGTTTGCTTGGATTATGACATAGTTTAATATTTTACGACTCTCCATTTCAGTCCAGCTCTACTCAGTAACTCTGAAAGCACCATATTTGCTATTGTGTGTCCCGGTGTTGAGTCATTAACTAGGAAACGGTATCATTTCACGTGTGTGTAGGTCCCTTACCTGCAGAAATGTAACCTCTAGGCATGATTAGTTAAACCTCCAATTTGATTAGTTTGCATTCTAAATTAAGCAGATTATTCCTAAAATAGGAAACATTATCAGCCACTATGGCTTTGAAATAGCAGGGTTCTTGTTTGTTGATGGTATAAAAAGGAAAAATTGACGGTTATGATGTCTTCTGAGAAATGTCAGCAAGCAGCACCATGAGTCACATTTTGCTACTCTGTCTCAGGATCTTCTCCAACTTAAGAGTGTGAAAAATGCACTGAAAATCATTTTAGAGCATAATTGTGGAAATCTAGATAAATGTGAAGCAGTTAATTCTTTCAAACGGACTGGAAGTTCTCATCGTTGGTCGTGCTTTCTGCAGCACCTAGGTCCAGTCCGAAGACACAGATGATGAAATGTGACCAAGAGGTCTGCATAAGTCCTGTGTTACTTTACCAATGTCTACCTCCAATAAAAATTTCACTCAGCTTCTGTATCATGCGGTATATAAGTTAGACTCCATTTAATTGATTCCAGATGTGTGTTTCTATGCAGAATAATGAATCATGATCTTTCAGCATTGTCTAAAATGAGGTATGTGTACAAAGGGAGAAAATGTGCAAAAGTAAATTAACAATTGGCAATTTATGTTTAGTGAGATACCAGCTCCAAGCATGGGGAAAGAGGAGGGCTTAGCTCACAACAAAGTAAATAATGAACCAAGTTAAAGGCAGTCAGACAAACGCAAAGAGCAGATGTCTGGAAGCACGCGCACCTGGGAGCTGGCTGGCTGTCACTAACTACCCATGCAAACGACTCACATGTGAGCTTTGCTTTCTCCCGAGAGCCCAGGTCAAGGCAAAGCAAGAGGGAACCATTCACTAGACTGTCATAGGCTAAGGTGACAGCAGTGTCTAATCGGGCGGTAGGTGCCCAAGAGTGTCCACGGAGTAGAAGAAGGTTAGCAGAAAGGGGTGGAGGAGGGATGGGGGATGATTTATATGCATTAAGATCATGGTTTTCACAGTGGCTGTGTAGTTAGAAGACCCACCTCGGACTAACAAAATCAGATGTCTAGCACTAAAACCAAGGTATGTGTAATTTTTTATTGCTCTTCACACAATTTTAGAGTGTAGCCTACGATGGGGATGAGGGAATGACACGCTTGGCCTCCTTCTGTTCACCAGTCCTCCAGAAAGCTTTGAAAGATCCTTCACCAAACATGCCCCAGTGGCTGGAGAATCCCGCTGTGGTGCTTTCGCGCAGGAATGATAAATTGCTGGTTCAGTAAGAAAGCTGTCAAGGAGGAGGTTAAATTGTCCCTCCTTTGGTGACATAGGACAGCTAACCTTGGAGATGGACAGAGAGTTGTGTAGTCAAGTGCACAAACTTCTGCAGTAAAGATGGGTGAACTATCACTACATGAAATTAATATACAGTAAATTAATACAGTGAAATTAGTATACAGTCAATGGGCACAGAATGAGTATCTTATCTATACAGAGTGAGAAACTACCTCAGAAAAAATCTAATAATGAAGAAAATAAATTTTAAAAATGATACTAAGGAACTTAAAATAAATGAGGGTGTATTGATTTGCTTGGGAAGAAAATCTATAATAAAGATGTCAATTATGAAATTTTAAAAGTTAACAAAATAAAAGGAACTTGTTTTGTAAATAAAATGTGTTGACTTTATAGTTTAAAAGAAACTATCCACATATCTATTAATTCTTTTCATAAAGCAAAAAAATGAAAATGCTTCTAAGAGAGAGGGAAGTAAGAATAATTAAGTTGTGGGATGGACAGGGGCCAGTTTCCCATAATGAGTTATGTACTGTAAATTTGTACTAATAAAAATTTTTAAGAAAAGTTAAATGCTCTCAACAGCATTTTTGTTGTAAAGAAGAGAAATCTAAAACCAAAACAGGGGAGGAGTATAGAAAATACTGTATTTTTATTGAGGTAGGAATTATTTTCTGGATGAAAATACTGACTAATGGTGACTGAAGCACAGATGCTGAATAAGAATCTGAGCGATGTTCTTCAAAATTTAATTTCTCTACTTCCTTTTTGGTAATTCATTTATAGAACTAGGCCTTTAAGTTGAATTTCTTTCTTCAGTACTGAGGATTGAACTCAGGGTCTTCACATTAAGTTACATACATTTCAGCCCTTTTTCTGTTTAGCTTGAGACAGAATCTCTCCTAAGTGGCTACATTTCCCAGACCAGGCTCCAACAGGACAGCCTCCTGCCTCAGCCTCCCAAAGTGATGGATTTATGCCCTTACCTCTTACAATTGCATGGAAACAGAGAACATGTGTGCTCACCGGCGTTGCTCCCCTGCCTCCAGCGGTACCAGATCACACTTTCTTGTAAAGGAGACCCTTGGTTGCCCTCCCACTCTGGCCAATATTTCGCATCTAGCGCTGTTTTCCCAGGCACCCTCTCACTGCTAGGTCTACCCTGCTTTGGCCTCTCTGCTGCAGGCATTAGTTTTCCCAATAATACATTTCTTCCCATCACCCGCAGTGAAACAATGCACATCAGAGTCCGCTGTGCTGGACTGCGACTGAGATCACTAAACCTTTTCATATTTGCCACCATGAAGATACGAATCACTGTCTTCTCCCGTTACCTACTAATTCTTACTGACACTCAAAGACTACTTTTCACTGTATCTTAATTCCGCTCTCCTAATGTGACACTTTGATTGGAAAATAACCGAGTTTCATAGTTTTAAAACCTATTAGTAAAGACTAACTGTGTGTTCCTGGCCATTTGGGTTTATCCCAGACTTTGAGCCCAATATTAACCTGTTCAAACACTGAGTCACCTACAATTTAGAACTCAGTTCTATGTTATATTCATGTGCTTTGGAGGAAAATATTTAGAACAGCAATATTTTAAATCAGAAAATGAAAACACATATTTTTTTTCCTCTGATGAAAACATATATCTCAGTGACATTATTTTTTCTGATGTTCAACCATATGGTTGAAACATAAGGAAGACTTTTAAGACTGATGTGACATTGTGCTACATTTCAATCTAAATTTTTGTTTTTCTGTGAGTGCAAATTGCATTTATCTTAGCAGATTAGTGAAGCAAAGATTATTCTTCACAAAGGGGTTATTTTTATATTTTATAGTTTACTTAAATCATTGTTAATAGTTATAGCAAAGAAAATACAGTCAGTATTTCTCTCCTTTAAGCAAGCTGCCAGTCCCTAATGCTCGTTTAGAAAAACTAGACTTTGGTTCACCTGAAGCATAGAATTTGGCTCAAGGCCATTGAAAGAGTTTGAGAAATCCCCTCTACAAGGTTTAAATGAACAAAGCAACTGCACTGTATGTATTCACCTTTATTTCCTAAGGAGTCATTCATTTCACACCCCTAGTGCCACGTGGTTATCATTGACCTTCATTTTGTGATACAGTTTAAGAAACGATTATTCTTTCAGCTAAAATACACAAATGGCATTCAAGCCCAATAAAGATTGCTTTCTTTTGCTTTTTCGTACACATTCCAGAGTATTTTTGCATCACTGTACACGCAGTCTGTCTGAAGATTGAATAATTCTTAAACTTTTTCCTGTGTAGTATCAATAATGCCAAGGAAATTTATTCACATTAGCGTGGGGGGGAGTTAGAAGGAGGGGGAAATGGAAGGAGAGAGAAAGTGGGAAAAGCACGGGAAGGAAAGAGAGGAAAGAAGCAGTGGGCCAGTGGGTTGGTGGCTCTGGCACTGATGAGGTTAAGCAAAGATAGAAAGCTGTGAACCGCTGATCATGGCCCATGAAGTGAGAGGAGCAGAAAGTGGGCTGGGTGGGCCAGGCGGGGACTGAGACCTTCAAAGCACATTGTGGTACCAGCTGAGTCAATGTGTTTCCTGGGGAATAAGAGGAAAAAGATGAAGATATAATACGGAAACTATGGACCAAATTTGTTTTTTGTAAGATACATTCTGAGGCCCTCAACTGATTAGCTGAGGGTGAAATGGGCATGAATCTTTTCCTTTTCTGTTTAACTTTCTTTTTACCCAATCTTAACAGTTTTATAATGAAAATGTGAATGTTAAAATTATTTGTTGTAACATTATTCAATCCCCCTCCTTCAAACGGATTATCTTAGTGAAAGTACAGACCTATATGATGTTCTTTGACACCTTTTAAAATTAGTCACTAACTCAATGAAAAGAATGCATTTAATTAGAATGGAAACTCAAAGTGTATCAAGGGTGAAATTAATGTTATTATCAATTCTGTTGACACATAAACATCTGGAGAGCTTGAGAAATAGTTTTTTCGCCAAAGTAGATAAAGTAGATTAACTGAATAGTTCTGTGCTAGTTAAAATTAAATTGTAGTTAAAATATCATGAAAGTAAAGTTGTAGGACCAAACTTTAATTAATGAACTCCACAAGATATTTAAAAATATAAAGCACTCATACATCATAATTACCTCTAGAAAATAGAATCAGAGGAAATAATTCCCAACTTTTTTATTACTCCAGCATACTACCAAACCCTTTCATGAACGCAGACATACAAATCCCTAGCAAAATAGTAACAGAACTAATCCAGCAATACAGAAAAATATAAAGCACCATGCCCTACTGAAGCTCGCCCACTGTGTGTAGAATCAGTTTGCTATTGGAAGATTAAGGCACTGGATCATAGCAATAGGCTACATAAAAGAAACTTTATGGTCTTCTGAATAGATGCAGAAAAATCAAACCATTTGACAACTAACATGTATTTATAATGAAAATGCATGGCAAACTGAGAAATAAATTGCAAAGTTAACCTAATATAGAATGTCAATAAAAAATCTACAGCTAATATATCTCATAATGCAAGGAAGACGCCACGCTGTCTGCTATCTAGATCAAGGATGTCTTCTCTCCCTACTTCAATAGGGTGCCAAAAGTATTATCTTGCATAATGTTGTAAGAAGAAAGCGTTCACACCGGAAGAGAAAAAATAAAGCTTTATTGAGGTGACATGATGTTACACATAGAAAATCTCAGTGAATCTTTATTTCACACCCCCTGAAGTAATCCATGAATTTAATTACGGTTGTAAGATCAAAGGTCACATTATGAAATTCAATTTTACTCTGTTATACCAGGAATTAACAATTGATGTAAAATTTTTAAGAAACAGTATCAGCCTCAAAATGAACCATTTAAGTATAAATCTGATAGTTATATGTAGGATATATATTCAAAATCTATAAATCTACGATGAGACAAGTGAAAGTTTTCTTAATAAGCTGAAAGATGTAACATGCCCGTGGCTTCGTTAAGAGAGTGATTTTAAGCCATGTGCGGTGGTGCATGCTTGTAAGCCCAGCATTTGAGAGGCTGAGGCAGGGGGATTGCTGTGAGATTGAGACCAGCCTGATGGGCTACAACATGTGTTCAAGGCCAGCCTTCACTTCATAGTGAACTCTGTCTCAAAAGATGAAAGTGATTCATTACAATTTAATCTATATTTATATCTATATCTATTCCAATTACAATTTTTAAGTCATTTAGTAATTTAGTAGGTACTCTTTAGCGAGTTCTAAACATTGTATACAAAGAGAAAAGAACTACATTAGCTAAACATTCTTTAAAGGAAAGATAAAGTTTGAGAACTTGCATTTTCCAACAAAGATCTACTTTAATGCTCTAGTAACTCACACAGTCTGCTATTTGAGGAAAAATAGACGGCTGCATCAAGAAGTGGAATGGGAAACCTAGAAAGAAGCCCGCCGCACAGATACATTGAAGACACTTTTGACAAAGGTTTGGTCGTAACTCTATGAGGCAGGACAAATGTTTGAATAAGTGAGGTTAGAAAAACTGGTCATCTCTGTGCAAAAATTCAAAAGTAAGAACAGTAAGTCCCAGCACTTAACGCATCTCTTATAAAACTTGGATTCTAGGACAAAATGTAAAATGTAAAACCATAAATTGCCTAAGAGTAAAGAATAAAGTAAAGAGTAAAGAATAAAATCTTCGTGATTTTGGCTTTGGCAGCTGTTTCTTTAAAAACAGCACAAAGTAATATCCACAATGGAATTTATCCATACAGTGAGCATTAGTAAAATTTAAAATATTATCTGCAAAATATTCTGTGGAGAAAATGAAAAATCCAGTCACTGGAGAAAATATTTGCAAGTTTTGTGTCTGATGAAGGCTTGATCTAGAATAAGGAAAGAGCTAAAGGCACACATCCATCCAAAATGTCTAACAATACCAAATACAGGCCAGAGTGGGACCCGTGACTGTTTTATAAGTCTTCAAAATGGTCCAGACACACTGGATGATAGACAATTGTGTGCTTTAAGATTAGAGGTACCTTGTGACCCACTGGCAGGCGTTTACTCGGTTTACCTGAAAGGTTCATGCACAACAATTCTTGTAGCAACTTTGTGTACAGTCGGTAAAAGTGGACGTTCACGAGTCCTCCGAGGGAGAAATGAAGAAACCAGTAACGCAGCGCCAGGCCTGTCCCTCCTCGAAATGCTCCTCCTGCCCCAGGGTTCCCAGCATCTCACAACCTAAACCGAAACGCTGAAAACCCTCCAGCGCCTCAAAAGGACTTGATCTCAAATTCATTGCATCGTATTAAGAATTTATTTCCTGCACAGAACAATGAAAGTTCTAAGGCTTTTTCAAAGCTAAGTACCTTTCACTAATTAGTTCACTGTCTCCGGTCACTGCACTCAGAGACACCGCTAAGTCCAAGGTGGGCAAAGTAAAGGCTGACGCTGCTGGTGCGTCTCAGCCGGAGTCTGCCGCGGCTGTGCGTCGTCATGGGAACTGGCACGCGGTCTGCCGCCTGGCAGGAGGCTGCCGGGACTGGCACTAAAGAGATTCACCGCCCTCTTCTCTCCGCCGAGGGTGGCTTGTGTCCAGGGGGCTCTGGACACGTCTTTGAAGTCCCACCAAAACTTTGCTTTTGTCCTCAAGGTTTACATCATCTTTGGCAAGGTAGGTACTGCACTGATGTCTCCTAAATCACACGGAAATGAGTTCCTAAATTTTTCTGGAGGCTCCAGAACATGGACTGTAAGACCAGAGAAAATTCTCCCTGAAAAATCGATGTTGAGTGAAATTTATCGATTTCTCACAAAGTCAATTTTCCTTGTAATGATGTGACAGTTTCTGAATAAACAAAACAAAGCAAAGAAATTTGACTTCAAACATTTCAAAAGAAGGAAACAAGCAGAATCCTATGCTAGGACAGCGGATAGAAGGACCGAGGAGACTAAGTGAGCCAGGGACTCGGACCCTCACTGTGGAGGGGCCCGGGAGGAAGGGGTGCCCGTGTCCCCTCTCGCTGTGCTCCCCACGCAAAGCGTTAGTCACTTATCAGGCACTGCTGTGAAGCCTGTGATGAAGACCCTGCTCCCTGTGAGAGGTGAGTCCCCGTTTTCCTTCCTCTCTAACATGAGACCCGTGTGACGTGCCGCGCTCTCCAGGCTGCACTGCGAAGCTGCATTTCAGGGGTGCTGGAGAGGGTGCCCCGCTCTGAGCACCGAGGTGTAAACAGGAAGTGCTGAGGTGCGCTCAGAGCTTCAGGCCTGGCTGTCTTCCCCACGGGGCGGTGCCGTCAGGCTTGTGCCTGTGCCCATATTCACTTTACCGTTCTTTATGGTCATGGGCACAACTGTTCAATATATTCATCATGTACAATAAAATGTCTTAAAATACAGACGTCCTGGAATGGCTCCATGGAACTAATTAATATATAGATCTCTTGTTGTGACAAGAACATTTAAAATCTGCTCTGCTGTGGGCCAGGCCTCAAGGCAAAAGATAAAGCAAATGCACTCCTGTACTCCCTAAGGAGAAGCTTCCGGGACTGATACTCTAACTAGGTCTCTATCACCCTGAGGAAGACAGGAGTCCTTACCCAATCTCCTATGGGAAGAGCCTGCTTGTGACTCACTTCCCCACTTCTCCCCAGTTTAACCAGCTTTACCTGAGCAGTTATACTCACGGTCTCACTGGTTGGCCACAGTTCTGTCCCACCTCATGCCCACTTGGGAGTTCCCATGTTTGCCCCACCGTGGGCCTGCCTCACTTTGTGGTTTTGCGCTATAAAAGACCCTAGAAAAGACAGTTTTTGGCAACCCAGTGGGGACTCTTCTGTCTCCCTCTCAGACAGAAACTTTCTTTCTCCCAATAAATATATTCTGCTCCATTGTTCCTAAAATTCTTTCTTCAATTCTACATCTAGTAGGTTCCGAGTTTCTTTCCCCTATATCAATTGCAAATAACAGAATTTCTTTCTTTCTTGTGGTTGAATAGCATTCCACTGTGTGTGTGTGTGTGTGTGTGTGAGTGTGTGCCATATTTATATATGCGCCATATTTTTGGAGAGCCACTTGTTGCAGGACACTTACGTTTCTTCCAGTCCTTGGCTATTTTGAATGCTGTGGCGATGGACACAGGAGTATGGGTATCCCACTGAGACACTGATTTCCATTTCTTTGAATATACATCCAGGAGTACATTGCTTGATTGCAGGTAGGTTCTAGTTGTATTGTTCTGAGGGACGTCGCTATGGCCCACATGAATGGGTACACAGGTTACTTTCCCACCAACAATGTC
Source organism: Dolichotis patagonum (assembly GCA_004027295.1). NCBI lineage: Eukaryota > Metazoa > Chordata > Mammalia > Rodentia > Caviidae > Dolichotis > Dolichotis patagonum. Next base: position 142,512 of record PVJX010001192.1, on the reverse strand, counting down.
CAGTTGTTCTCTTTTTCTACTTCCTAACACACTCTCCTATCTTGTTTTTGGATAACATCCTTTCTATTACATGTGAAGTAATGTCTTATTGTAGTTTTGCTTTGCATGTCTCTGATGTTTATTGATGTTAATCAACTTTTTATGCATCTTTGGACATTTCTATGATCACTTCAGAAATCTCTATGCAGGCATTTTGCACACTTTTAAATCATTTTGTCTAAAATTGCTGAGTTGAGTTTCTCATATTTTTTAAAATCCCTTTTAAATGTACTATTTGCAAATTTTCTCCACTTCTGGAGTTGTGTCTTTATTTGCAATCATTTCCTTGGTTGTGCAGACTCTAGTTTGATGTAATATTATTTTCTACACTCCTTTTTGCCTGATTTTGGGTTCATACTAAAAAAAAAAAATCAATGCTTAGACCAATTGCATAAAGATTTTCCCTCACTTTTTAAAAATTGTCGTTTCATATTTTCTGGTCTTATGTTTAAATCTTTCATTGTTGTCCAGTTAATTTTTATAAAAGGCATAAAACAAAGGTTGAATTTCATTGTTTAGATTGTGAATGCCAAGTTTTTCTAACACTAGTTATTAAATAGACTATGATTTACCTGCCATTTTCTTGGTACCTTTATCAAAAACTAGTTGCCCACATGAGTATAAATTTATTTCTGGGCTTTCTGCTCTGTTCTATTGCCTTATGTGTCTGTTTTTTATGCCATTACCATACTGTTTGGATTAATATAGCTTGATAGTATAGTTATAAAACAAGTAGTGTGATGTTTTCCGCTTTGTTCATTTTATTCAAGGTTGTGTTAGCTATTCAGGATCTTTTATGGTTGCATAAGAATTTCAGGATTTAAAAGATGAAGTTTTAAATATGACATTAGAAGTTTGACAGGGATTCCATTCAATGTGCAGATCATTTTGGGTAGCACAGACACACTAATATTAGTTTTCCATTAGCCAGACAAGGTTTATGTTTTTCTTTATTTGTATTTTCTTTCATCTCAGTCTTAATGCTTTTGTTTTTCAGTCCATCTATCTTTTCACATCCTTGAATAAATTTATTCCTAAATATTCTTATTATAGCTATTGTAAAGTGGGATTTTCCTCCAGATAGTGCATTGCTGATAAACTAAAAAACTGTCGGTTTTTTGCATGTAATTCTGTACTTTGTAAATTTACTGAATTTATTAGTTGAAGCAGGTTTTTGTGGAGAATCTGGAGCTTTTTGCACATAATAATATATCATCCATAAAGAGAGAATATTTAGCTCTGTGCTCTCCAATCCAGATGACTTTTATTTCTTTTCTTGTCTAATTGTTTGGGGTAGAATTTCCAATACTTCATTGAATAAAGTTGTGGCAGTGTGAAAATCTTCATATTGTATGGAATATCAGAGAAAACAATTTTCTACTTTGCTCCATTGAGTGTGTCATTTTGGGATTGTCTTCTATGGCCTTTATCACTCATACTGTCTAGCATGTGGCAGAGAATTTGACCATTGAAGTTCTACATAACAGTATTTTTGGAGTCAGAGATTTTTGAACCTTGTACATGAGAAATATCTTTTCTTTTAATTTTTACAATGTTCTCTGTCCTGTATACCAATGATCCTTAGTGTGTCTTCCTTTTCTAACACTTTACTAAAGGCCACAAAATATGGTAAATATATTCTCCATTTTTCACAAAGTCCCCTCTCCTAACCTCTCACCAAGACAGAATACAGTTGAGGTTTCAAATCATCTCACAAAGCATTGAAATCTCTTGCTTAGATAATGTATAACAAGGATTTAACTTGCCATATTTACTGAGAGAAATCACTAGGAAAATATTCTATCTCTGGTTTTTCTCATGGAAATGATCAAATTATTTTGAATCAATTCCTGATACTTAAGAATGATCTACTTATTAAAGTAAAATCAACATGAATTCAATGAGTCTTCTAATAACCAAGATAAAGAACTTTATGTCATCCAAATTGCCCTCTGAATGGTGTTTCCTTCTTTCACTCCTTTTTTTTTAAAACTAAAGTGGATGAGTCAGGGGACTGTATTATTTTATTCCAGCTATTTTTTTAATATCCAAGGTAGAATAAATAATGAGGCATGGATTCATTCAAGAAATCGTTTCAGTTCTGAGACATTTACAAGTAGATACCAGCTCAGCCTGGGGAACTGATTCAGTAATGCCAAAAAAAATCAGACAAACAAACAAAAAACCCAAACCAAACAAACAAAAAACCCCACTGCTTCAAAAAAGAAAACAGTAAATAAATGAAAAACTAAAAAGGGCTGGGGCTGTGACCCAGTGTGAGCTGCTTGTGCTTCGTTCCCTGGACCAGAAGCATCCGTTGGCTGTTGATGTGAGGAGGGAGCCTTGCCCTTGTTTTCCTGAGTTCTCCTGGTGACCACATGACCCTCAAAGTATGCGGTACTCTTTGATACTGCGGGGCCGGGATGCAGCTCAGAGGTAGAGCCCTCGCCTCCCATGAGTGAGCCCCTGGGTTCTGTTGCCAGCACTTCAAACTAGAACCAAGCAACACATTCGGAACTGGCAGGAGAATATCCTGGGTCTAGAAAGGCATCTCCATTGAGAGGCTGAGGTTCCTAAACAGGTGGCATGTGGCTACCCACGTCTACAACCGAAATATGGAATCCTCAAGCCCGGCAGCTATTTTGGACCCAGCGCAGCCTATAGCTGATTAATGTTATGCCTGTTCACAGTGTCGAAGGCACAACGATGAGTCATAAAATACTTACATGTGGACTGGCACTTGTTAATCTGCAGGAAAATTTACTTTTCCTCCCATTTAGAATACGTGGGTTATGATAGTTGTCAAAATGACTTTTTAACTGAGCAGGTTGTAAAATCTGCCATGAGGTAGCTTACAAATTAAAAACTAGGGTCCAACCTGACATGATAATGAAGAGCTGGAGCCACACTCTGCTACCTGAGAAATGAGATGATTCTCTCTAGTGCCCTGATGGAAAGCCGGGGTGGAGACAGATCTCTCAAGCAGTGACCCAGTCCTACAAGGTGACTGTGGGATGTGAGTGATGATTATAGATCATGTCACGCGGAGTGACTGGTCTTCTGTAATTTTCTATTTCTTTGTCAGTAATTGCCTCTTAACCCTTGCAGGTTGACGGGAGGATCTATGCATTCAACCCCCTCCTTAGAAATGAGTATATTTACAGCCGGACAGAGTGGGAAAGCCTGCCCAAACTCAGTTTCTTTAGTTAGCCTAGGAAGACAGCCGATTATGAAACTTGGGCCATGCTTTTTTTTTTTAAAGTGAATCTGCTCACCCCAGAGCTGAAACTGTTAGCGCAACTGAAGCATAGGCATTGCTGGTAACTGTCAAACTTAGCACTGCAAAATTCAAAGCCAGCACTTGAGTGGGATATCAAATATGAGGGTTCTGTTTTCAAGCACTGTAAAAGGTACAAAAAGAAACTAAAAGCCCTAAGGCACATATATTGTGCTGACATTTAAAACTCTCACAAAGATTTTATTTATTATGCTTTTTAAAAAACAAAGAACCACAAATACATGTTCCATTTTGCAAGGTGAGATATATTCTCTCTATGACAATAAAAAATGTAAGACGAAGATATTTTATGGATTGAAATCCCAATGAATCTAAAATTTGCGAAGGGTCTCTTTCAGAGGACCCCGGGACAATGGTTTAAAAATCTCTGGTGACCCCGTAATGATTTGTATCCACAAAGTGCTTAAAAACTGCTCAGCACGGCTGGTCTGTGATGCCAGCTGAAACAATGCACTCCAAGGCGGTCTCTGCTGCATTGGCTGCGGCAGGAAACCTGCTTTGCCAGGGATTCTGTGAAGTGTGTGCAGGGAGACAGGTGTTTCCTGTTCGCGGCCGCATGGTATCACCGTGTAGATTAGCTGCAAGGAATGAAGCCAAAGGCTTGTTTTTCCTCTAAAACCCTAATTCAATGTCACACTCCTCATGTGGAAATTGGTTTATGGTCGGAATTATACTCTAGAAAATGTAATATCTATAATTAAGATGTATGCCTTCCTCCTTTATTCCTGATATACCAATACTGTACAATATCTCAGAATCATAAATACTAATTGTCAGTGTGTGAGGGTTTTTTCTCATTTCCTCCTCACAGTTCCTTGCTGATGTAGGTATTCTCTCTAGCACTGCCACCATCACAGCTGGGACACCTCATCAAAGAGGGTGAGGAGGGGCCCAAGGGTCACTGAGCCCGACAAGACCACTTTAGGCACCTCTGAAACAAGTGTTTACCGTTCAGGTATTTGACTAGAGTTAAATACTAAATGCTGCACTGGAAAGATGTGCAAACACCCTACTGGCACACGCTCTCTGTTTAGTTGGTCATGTGTAAACGCTCGTTTGGGCCACGTTCCTCCAGGATTTCAGCAGAAAGCGAAGGATGAGGGAATGTTTTTTGGGGATAGCACTCGTAACGACGTGCGGTGATTCAGCGGCATCTGTGTGTCTGCAGCTCTCATTCCCCAGAAACTCAGTCTCCAAAGACACCCTGGAAAACCAAGCACTGCAGGGCACTTAAGAAAGAGAGTTTCCAGATTTTCTGTCGTTGCCCTGCCACATAGTATAATAAATCATTTGATTAGGTGCAAGGGAGTGACAGAATGCAAGAGGCTGGCTGAGCCATGTCAGCCGGGTGCGTTATACGGCAGGGCCCTGAGTCCCACAGAGGAGCGTGGGACTGCCTACGAATGGCCTTTGTAGGGTGACAGATCGAATAGAAAGGACGGGCTCTCAAAAGAGCAGGTAGATGTTCCCTTCTTGCTATAAGGAACTAAAGCGTGGCTATAGCACTTTAATACCTTTCAGCACGCTAGAAAGGATGAAGGTCCCAGGCCTAAATGTGTTTTAGCAGCAGGACCCCAAGGGCCGGGGGCTCCTTTTGTGGCCCAGAGCATCACCCCAGCATCTCATCTCTGCGTTGCTACCCAGTCCCTGTCGTTCTGGACAAGCTGTTGTCTTTCTCCACCTCGATTCCTTCATCTGTAGAGTAGAGGTAATCTGTGCGTACTGAAATAATGACTTAATGTCTCAGCCCTAGGACGAAGTTTTCAGTATTTTTGTTGTTGCGAAAACATACTTCCATGTCATTAGAGATAACTTACGATTTCTCGGTTGGCTTTACTTTTCTCAATCCTTCTCATTTGCAACCACCGCTGTATAACCTCCCCCGCTGAAAGGCGAGTATTTTGGTAAAAGGAAAGTGGGTTTTGTTTTTCCTTCTCTCTTCTTCTTTTTGCTGACTCCTCAGTTCTGTGGATGCTAGCGGTCCTGCCTGGGGACCTGCGTGCACCACACAGCCCAGGTAGCAATTTCCTGGGCTGCGGGGGGTGGGGAGGGCATAAAGACTGTGCGTGGTGGCTGGGACCTGCTCAGCCCTGGACAGATGTGTGCATATTTTGGCCAAAGGGAAGAGGGTGGGAAAGGGAAAGAGTTCTCAAAGCAGTGCCTTGCTGGTGTCTTTCAAAAGGGGGAAAAAAAGACCATACCTCTAAGTTAAAAAGCAAAACTAAACCACAGTTATGTAATTTTGAAAGATTCCTAAATCAGTATTGGCATTATTTTTTAAAACTTGGGACTTCAAAGAAGTAACCAAAGAATTTCTTCTGACCTCATACTACATATATTCCATTAAAAATGCAATTTGTAAAACATATTTCAAATGGTTATTCTCTGGAGAATATGGCTCGGTGCAGATGAGACACATGGTCTATTTCAACTCCGTGTGGCTCCTCTTCATTTTTTCCCTTATTTCTTCACATACAGGATAGGACTTCTAGATGAATAAAGATATGCTCTGTGTATTTTCCAGGACAAAATTATCTTTGGGCTTTGATCAAGCATGAGCTATTTCCACCCTGAGGAAAACTATTTGAAGGTTACAACATGAATGTAAGTTCAGGAGTAATACTGCTTTCGTACCGTAAACATACTATATACTTCACATATATTTTCTATAGGAAAATCTTCAGGAATCTCTACTTGTTCTCTGATAATACACAGATTTGTGAATGTCATAAAATTTGGTGTGGCAAAGACTAGAGATTTTGTAGTCCCACATTCCCATTCCATGGATGTGTACAACAAGGGTGTGTGTTATTGTAAGGAGGGAGTTTATTGTAAATTATTTCAGAAAAGAGCTTTCAGATTGAATGCCAATTTCAGCCACCTGCTGGTACTTGTGTTCCAAATTTCTTTGAGAGACTTTGAGAAGTTGGGTTCAAATTCAGCAGAAAGTGCTCAGTGATCACGTGGACATATGACACAAGGTACAAGACTGAGGGACTAGAGACCTTCTGCGGCTCTGGTGGTGGGGTCACTGACTGGGAAAACCAGCACTGTACAGCAGTGAGACGCAGCCAGAGCTGACGGCGTAACTCTGCTTTTGCGTGAATGTAGTCTGACTTGTTAGCATTTCCACACCACAGTTCCCACACTAGTAAAGCAGGGATTATTTCCTCCCTGAGAAAATACTTAGCGATCTAAACAGAGCTTTCTCAGGTACTAGATTTACTCTGAAGGAGGAATGGTGCTGTGATCTAGGCTGGCTGACCTCTTTCCCGGGCTGGCTTTGACAGTCTATGACTGTGGTAGTGAAAGGAAACCCCAGGCGATCTGGAATATTTGGTCTGAACCAAGAAAGAAGCTGACAGTTGCGAAAAGTCAGATGGAATGAAAATCTAAGGATTCTCAAAAGGCAGAGCTGTAAATACTGCATGGACATGCGTGTTTAAACAATGCTGTGACATGAACAAAGAAAAAAGTGCAAAAGAAAACATGTGGACAGAATCACCCTGTGAGAAATCTAGTAATATCATAAATGGCAACTCTGCAGAGACTTCCCCAAGAGCAGGTAGAGAAGGCAGGGCCATATCGACCCCATCAGAGGACAGTGTGGCTGCTTTTTGGGTGGTAAAACAGTGCTTTTATGAGACTAGCAAGTCCTGTCTCTTAGTGAGCGGAAGTGTTGGAAAGCCAGCCCTGGGATGAGGGTGTGACAGTGGAAATTTCCTGTCAACAGTTTGGATCATGGGAAATATGACAGTGACATCCAGTTTGAAGCTTCTCTGTTCACAAAGTTGTAGATGAAATGGGGAAACACAGAGTGCACGTTTCTACTTCTGTTGGCCGTGCACATGAGCAAAAATGTGCCGCGCTGAAGAGCTGTTCTGTGGCTGGGCTGACCATCCTCTTCGTGGCTGCTTTGAGAATCTGATGTCTTCTAAAATAAACCTAGGGTTTTTGATGGTGAAAATCCTTTCAGTGGTCAGTTTGTATTTCGTGCTTTCCTGGGTTTAGGCTGCGGGGCTAGGCCGAGGCTGTCAAAAACAGCTGTTGTGAGCGTTCTGAAGATGAATTTGTAAGGTGACCAAAGGCAAAGGAAATATCTGTGGTTGAGATAGAGGAGTAAAACATTTCCTCTCCAACTGAGAAGACAGTGAAATGAGGGTTGGCCAGGATCATATTAGTAGAGCTGCTCAAGACTTGTAAATTCCACAAGAAGGACACGTTTTAGAGCTGAAAGAATATTTAAAACATTACTGCTTCTTTTAAACACAGTTGTTTAAAACCCACTTGTTCATGTTTGGCTTGGCAGGTGAAATTAATACCATGATGTGTCGCATGAGACTTTCTGTTCTAGTCTGTGTAAATATTTAAAAAGAATATGAATCATAATAAATACTCATGAAGAACCTACCATGCCAGGCACTGATAACTGCTCTCAACTGTTTTTGATGAGGAGGAATAACATGTTTATGACACCTGAGATTGTAGGAACACCCCACACCCACACCATGAGGAGTGGTAGAGAATGAACTGGACCGAAGGCTGCACTTTTCCCCTGTACTACTACACCGGGATTTCTAAAAGCCAGTTGAATTCTATTACTCTGCTCCTAACAAATGGGCCCCTTGATCTTCTTTATTTCCACTCCTGAATCTCGTTCATTGCTCTTCTTTTTCTAACATTCTAATTCCCAAATAATTCATTAATTTTATAATAACACTCACGTTAATGAGGGATATTGTTTCCTTCACTCATGGAGGATCAACTGAGATTATACACTAATATCTGGAACTTACATACATTGTTAGAGTTGAAAACACACACAATGATGTACCTGGAAATAATGCTCTCTCTTCTCTTCTAGGACACTAACTGATTAAACACGGCCTGTGTTACACTGCTGTTGAACCGTGTGTAATGGCCTACATTAAAATGAAAGAAGGCAGCGCGCGTCATCCCGTTGACTATAGTTTCACCGTCCCTTCAGTGCAACGTGCTGGTGGGTGAATAAACAAGATTCAGTTCCTATGCTTGGACCCAAAGTCTGAGTACTGTGATGCAATTGGCTGAATGACATTTCTGAGCAGGGGAGGAGATTTTAAGCAGAAAAGATTTTAAATTTAAACTAGAGCCTGATAGGTTTGAACTGCCAAATTCTATCGTGCTGGTTTGCTTCTCATTGGAAGGCCACGCACTACTTTGGCTGGGAGGGCTTCTAGATGTTACTGAGGAAGGTCACAGGTCAACCTCCCTGTGCCGTTTCCTTGGCGGAGAGCAGCTGCCTGCCCCAGCGCAGGGGTGCCCTTTTGAATGTCAGTACGTTGCTCCATGTGAGGGGGTATGACCTACACAGTGTGTCACACACTCGGTCTTGAGAGGATCACTGGAAGAGAGCCAGGGGCCGTGGCTTTCAGTTCTGTGGGAGGAAGCTCTTATGATCAAGCTCCATTATCCTGTGCGTATTGTTAACGGAGTGGAAAGGTATAGAAAGTTTTCTTAGCTGTTCTGTTTAGCTTTGTTTTATAATAGATAAAATCCAATATGAACTGAAAAAAAAGAAATACTCTTCTCTGTATCTATTAAGGTGATAAATAAAGTTAGGTCCTTCTATAATTGATACCATACATATGCATGTATGGCTTGGTTTTATAATTTCATTTTGATTTAAATCAGAAACATGTGACTTTTGGATAATTAAATGTAAATGAAAATATATACAAGAAAATACTACTCATATTAATGCCAGCACTGTAAAATATTAACATTCTATTTTCCTTTGCAAGTTTTTTGTGCTGGAGCCACTTGGCACATCTTTTCATTTAGTTGAGTCATTAGTTTTAACCCATCTCCTTGATATTTGTTGAACATGCAACATTCATTTTATTTCTGCACATAGACTTCAGCCATGTCTCCATTTTTCAGTACTGGCCTGCCACCTGTCATGTCCTCTACTGACAGGGGTCACTCACAAAGCTGATGGTACACGTTGGCCTGGACCTTTGTCACGGCTGATATGTTGTGTCAACTTGAGAAATTTAGGTGCTTAACTAAGTAACTCAGCAGTTCTACATTCTAGGGTGTAGAGGCTATGTCTTTACTGATCTAGGATATTGTTCATTGTGTCAATTTGAGAAGTTTAGAGGTTTAACTAAGTGATTCAGCAGGGAGCCAGGGTCCTCTCTGTGTAAATGTCCCCATCCTATGTAAGAGGAGGGCTTGGAGACGGTGTGAGCGCTGCACCCAGCCAAGGTCACGTAGCCTACATATGGTATAAGGGAGGAAAATATCTTGCTACCCCCTCCTTTTGCTCTGGCTACTTTTGCTGCTTTCTGCCAACTTGACGTGTTGTCCCTACGTCATGCCCCTGCCTTGGAGTCAGCAGATCATAGCAAAACCTCTGTGAACTGTGAGCTATATAAACCTTTCCTTCCTTAGCTTTGAGTGTTGGGTATTTTGTCCCAGCAATAAGAGAAAAGTAATCAAGACAACCTTCAAGAAAATCATACTTGGTGCCCTTGTTTCATGTTCAGTGCAGGAGCTGTTAAAAAGCTGCATAACCCATGAAGTTCCCTTCAGATTATGGCAAATACATGAGAGGAACCGAAAGTTGAATATCTTGATTATATAAGAAACAATCTATTGTTTCATTGTACTATTTGATCTTTGAAGTTACATTAACTGTCAAGCTATATTCTGAAAGACTAAAGCCTTTAAGGTTAATAGTTAACTACTGTGTTGATGAAATTATACATTGAGGAAAACTTTTAGTAAATTCTGAAAGACAAAGTTGAGGAGTTCATCTTAAATTCATTCCAGGAAATAAGAATATTCTTAGCCTTGGAGCTTCATAAAATTTCAACATCATCTCTGAAAATGTAAGACTTCTGCTAATTTCTGCTGTATTCATAATGAAATCATCATACTACTATTAGAACTGACAAGGAACTTTAAACTCTGTTAAGACAAGTAGGATAGCAATGATACTATTTCTTATTTGGTGCAGGTTACACTAATTGACAGAGAAATACAGACAGAGACTGGTCTGATTCCATCACTGTTTAACACGTTACTTTTATTCAACAAGTCTCAGTGCAATTGCACTAGATTTTAAATAGAGTAGTGACAATAATGGTGCTAAGTCACTGAGGGAGTTACACATGCTGACTCTTCATCATTAAATTTAACAAAACTCTTTATGCTCATATTAACAATTCATTTCTCTTTTTAGAAAAACAAATGTAAAAGGAGTAATGTGTCCTAATGCGCACAGGTTGCCCAATCAGCATCTCAAACCCAGATTGGATGGTTCTCAGATTCCTGTTCTTTTCTACAATGGCACAAGAGGTGATCGACATATATGGCTCAAATGTTAAAAATGCATTAGAGCAAAAGCTACATTGCCATGTGTGTTTACGAGGTATGAATATCTGTATCTATGTCTGCAAATACTGCTGCCAAGTGCTAGCCAACAGACAGAAAGGCAGCTCGCAAGCATTTGACACTGCGCCCTCATCCGCCTTACTCACAGGGTCTGGCTCCGTGTGACTTCTGGCTCTCCCCCAAAGTCAAAATGACTGTGAAAGGGGTCCTTATGAACCAAGTCAGGACACCGAGGCGGCAGGATAGCACAACCAAAGACACTCACGAAACATGACATCCAAAAGTAGCGAACACAATGGGATTAAGGGTATTTGAATTGAGGTGGAGGATTTTGAGAGAATTAATAGTGATGTGTCTTTTGCCATAATAATTTTTTTACATTTCAGCATTAGCTATATTTTTAGACCATATCTGTACTTCATCATTACTTGGTTTAAAACAAAATAAGAGAGGGCCAGGCAGTGTGGAATGAAGAGTCTGTTCAAGTATGTGCCACCTGCAGGCTCCCTGCTGTCTGTGTGCAGTCAGTTCATCACAGCCGCCCAACGTCACATCACATTTCCTGAGCCTGAGCCTTGAGTGCCCACTGGCTCCTGCGTACGTGTTTGTCAGTTGTGACAACACCACAGCGTAGGGGACCCAGGGCCACCAGGAACCGCCACCCGGGCCTCGGGAAGCTCAGCTGAAGCAGAGTGTACTCCTGTAGCACTGTGCTCAGCACCTTTTTCTAACTTTTCTCTGGGAGTTGCACTTGGTCTTTGGGGTGGGCAAAGCACCATCTGCAGCTCTGCGCTGTGACTTCAGCTCTGAAGTGCGGGAGAAAAGGGGTCCCCTCTCCTGCTTAAAACCCCTCCCAGAGGTCAGTCTGAGTCAGACCGGCGTGTTCGCCAGTACTGGAAACTCCAGCTTGGGAGAATACAGCAGCACAATTGACCCAGCCGGGGTCCCTGCTATGTCCCCAGGACTTGCAGTGAGTAACTCTCAACAATATCTCTGTCATAAGTATCCCGAAGACAACCTGTTAAAATAGAAACAAGGGGGAAAGTATCCCAGCTTTTGGTAAACATCCTGTGTCTGTAATCTGCAACTCCTGTTGTAATTTAAAAGCATGAAAATCTTCTGAGTATTCAGAAGATATTCATGTGATTCTGCAAGATTATTCAGACAGCACCACTAACTCTGCCGTCTTACCCACCTGTTCTACAAGACTAATTAGAAGACCAGCAGTGTCTTGCCCAGGTCAGTGTACTGATGAGGTGGCAGTTGAATTTGGCTATTTGATTAATTTAAAGCATTGAATGAATTGTCATTTTAAAAAATTAATAGTTTAAAATCTTTAATTCCTCCTCCCTTCCAGAAATTTCTATTGACTATTTGTTCATCGCGAGCAAGGCTCAGTTCTAGGTGCTAGAAACCCAGCTGCTCTAATTCCCTGCTGTCAGTGAACTCCTACTCTAGTTGGGGGGGTGGCTGAGCATGTAAATGGGAGAGCCAGTGTGAGGTGTTGGCAAGTACTACTAGAAAACACAGACGCCACGGTCAGGCAGCAGAGTCAGGGCATGGACAAAGAGCTGTCACTGGACGGTGGCCTCACACTGCCTGTCCCTGAGCACCGGTGTTGGAGCAAAACCTACATAATGGAGGCTGTGGACAGAATTAAGGCCAAGCTGACACTGAGGAGAAGACCCCCAAAGATAAACCCAAAACCCAGCAAGCTGAAGTATTAAGGGGGGCTCGAGGGAGAACAGGTGGTTGGCGAAGGGCAAATGGGTTGGATCAGGTAAAAGGGAAAGCAATCAGGTCTTTGTTGTAAGGAACCATGACAGCTTCTGCATTAGGACAGTGGTGCTGGAGGTGAGGATGACAGAGTGCAGGAGGGCCATGCCCGCTGCCCTCCTGGATGGTAATAATTGTTGTCCATTCTCTACTGTGCAAGCAACTTCCGGTAACCTCAAAGAACAGATAAATGTTCTATGAAAATCACAAATGTCATTGCAGTGAATTGATTTTATTTTTGAAAGAAGAACCATTACACTGGGGGAGTAAAGTGATGAAGAGGAGACTTAAGAAACCTCCATTTATTTGGGAGATGGTAGCAGATAAGCAGAGCGAGTAGTAGACTGGGTTGCAATGGCGTGACAGAAAGGGCCAGGGAGCTGATCCCTAGAACAGTATGATCTGGTCTACAAATTAGAGACTGGAGAAGAGAAGGCACCCAGACCAGAGGCAGAGCATGACTACGTGAGCTCAGAAACGTTCCAGGTGGCCAGGGCAGCTGTGGTGAAGGCTGGGTGGGTTTGTTTCAGCCTTGGCCTTGGCTTGTTTGTTGTGGTTTAAGGCGTAGAAGGAGCAGTAGAAAGGTTGGGGCCAATTATAGCCAAGACAGAGGTCAGACATAAAAGCCCCCGAAGCTCTGAGAGGGACCTCAGTTTATCTTTGGAGCCATGAGCAGGTCTGAGGGGATTCCACGAGTGTGTGGATCATTCGCACTTCAGAGGCAGCTTGGCAGTTGACAATTTTTGGCATAAATTTAGATTCCACAAATTTGGACCCTGAAAATGTGATCAGTAGTTGGATTTAGACTGACTTTTGAAAGGCTTTTAAAGAATTCTTGATGGAAACTAATAGTGTTGACAAAATGGTGCACATTTTCAAGCACATTCTCTCACTTCATGATTTCGCCTCGATGAATCCTTATGTGGAGAATGAAAATTTTTTAATCATCTCTAAGTTGCATGAATTGTCTCTGTGTAACCATTTAATGTAGTTTTATTTACTTAAACATTTGATTTACTTGTAAAAAAAACAGAGATCTTTTCTATCTTCACAACTCATTGGCAGTGTTCATTTTTGTCTTGTTCAGACTCTAGGCCAATTCACACCAATAGTTTCAGATTTTTGAGGAGACATGAGATTGTAATTACTGTAATCTGAAAACCCTTCTAAGAAAACAATGTGTTCAAATTATGAAACACTTGAAAGCTTGCGTGTGTTCTCGTGAGACACATCAAGGCTTTGACGTCAGTGCTTAACCACAGATAGTGTGTTTTTTCCTTGAATTTTTCAAGAGATCCATTGATGGTCTGTTTTATGATTTTCAGAACCTTAGAAATTCTTGGGAAATGTCTCTATCATTCTAGCACCACGCGATATTTTTGGTTTATATTGCTTTTTACAACACATTACCAAGTACAAAAAGCCCAACTACATTAGAAGTGAATATATGAAGAAAAATGTTTACTAATCAGAGAATCTTCATGATATAACAATAAAGTGATCCAGAATAGATTCATGTCTCACAAGAGACAGATGAAATATCAGAAGAATTCAAGGATGCACTGACAGTAAAAAGAGTATGCTAGCTATTTCCCTTGGACTAACCGAAGTTCACCTGTGCTAATGTAAGGCAGTCTTCCCACCTCTCAGGACTCCACTCGGTCCAGAAGCCGGTACCCTTGGCTTTCCCTTGAATGATAGTAGGACCCCACTATGCTTCCTCGCCCTCTGGGCTACCATTTGGATGCAAGCCGAGATCATCTCTGGCCTGAATCAAGGCAAGAGGACTGCAGTTCTCAGCTACACACTCACCTGGACGGCCGATTCCAGCACAGCATCAGGTATCCTGCTAAATAATTTCCCTTTCAAATTTAAGCCTCCCCAAAGTATCACCTTACAGAAAGTGAAGCCCCAAATTCCTGCAGTGACATTTGTGTTAATGTGTGATGGAATCAGTGCATGCTGTTTCTCTAACTTTATCACATTCTAGAGCTCAGACTTGTGACTCTGCCTCAGCTGATGCCCTGGCAGTGCCCTTCGCCAGTCCGCAGCTACAGCTGTCGGACCTCAGTGGCTCCTGGCTCTGCAGAGGATGCTTTTCCCGCCACATGTGGGTCATCTCCTGCCTTCTCCTGCAAGTGTGTTAGCAAATCCTACCTCCCCTCTTCTTGGTGGTGAAATGTGATCTCTCAGGAATGGGAAGATGACCAAAGGTGGGTGGCTTATACATAAATTTGTCCTAAACCTGATTCCATCCTCAAATGGTAAAATTTGACCCAACCTGGACTCCAGATATATGGCTTACATGGCACTGCACGTACCAGCAGGTCATCGCATTTAGCCTGACAATGTTGCCAGGAACTGAGCCTCAAGCAACCTTAGGCACATGGCTGCCCAAACAAGGTGAACGATGAACGATGCCAATCAAGTAATCTTTGCACATCATTCCCTGTTTGTTTGGGGTTTTTTGAGGGTGGGGCTCAATACCACCTGACTCACGGGGTTACAGTAGGGATGTTCTATCATTGGAGTTGGAATCCTGTTCTGTGTTTTGCTCAAATAAAGATTGTTAATGAACTTTTGAAAAAGAATGGGAAAGGTTGAGGCAACGAAAAGGGGTGGCGTGGCAAAGCACCCGGAGACCAGCAGCAAGCTGCGTCCATCATGCTCTCGGGGAGCCCAGATGCTGTCTGAGCAGACAGAGCTGTGCTGCTGCTGGAGAAGTTACCTGGCTGGAGGCTGTTACTGTAGACAGAGAGCCGAAGCACTGAGAGATAGAGAGAGACAGACAGACAGAGAGACACAGAGACAGACAGACAGACAGTAAGGAGAATAATGCATGTTGCGGTATTGATCTCATTCCATTGTATGATTGCTGGTGGGGCCTCCTGTTAGCTAAACTCAGAGGAAGCAGCACGGGAAGAGGAAAGGAAAAGGGAAAGTCAGAGTAGTCACCAAGCCCCAGCCCTCCCACCCCCAGCATCTGCTCTATTCTAGTAACACTGTTCTGAGACATGATCACCATGAGACTGACCATCCCAAGGGTGTGTGGATTCTCATCTGCAGAGAGGAGTAGGAGGAAAGGGGCCACGCCTGGAGATACGGGCAGTGATGCTGTGCTCGCCGCCCTCCTTCACAGCCAGGCCAGCCCTTCTCCCATCGTGTCATGGTCCATTGGAGCCCTGGCTGCCTTGCCGGCCCACTGCATGGACATCGTGCCCTGCAATCACAGTGCAGCCAATGGGCTTCTCTTTTCTCTACGTCACATCCAGGAAACACCATTCCATCTTCTGGTGCAAGTCAATTACTGCCACTTGTTTTTGGTGATGGTGGTTGAAACGACACAAAGGTTTCAATGCTTGTGTGTCATGGGCTGACTGGTTCCAGTTATGTCAAGGAAGTCAGCTGTGAGTTTCCTCTTTAAGAGAACACACCTGTTTGATTCTCTGCCCCAGGTCTCCCTGAGCTGACGGGTTGCACAGAGAAATGGGAGGCATGGCCAGCTCTGCATTTCTCAGGATCCTGACAAACTTGTGCTCATCTCTTTCTCCCAGCGCCGTGTTGCCTGTGTTGCCATGAACATACTCTTTTGATGGACAAGCGCATTCACACAGGCGTTTAAGGGCATCTCGTGCAGTTCAGTTTTCATTAGGATCATGGGCCAGACCACTGTCCATTTTAATCCCAGCTGCTTGGGCTATCATCTTGAGTGTCTCTGAAATTCCGCTAAAATCAGTCCACGTTTCATCAGCTTTGGTCAAATACCCTTGTCAACACTGTACCAACGTTGCTACAACTCCTGACACTGCAAACTGGGAAGATGCTTTGTGTTGACGCTGCCTGATCCTTCGAGCAGATTCTGGTCTTTTCCCTTGGGCTGCTCTGAGCTGTCCATCTCCTCAGTGGTCCGGAGGCCAGAGGAACTGGCGTGCGTGACAGCAAGAGTGTGCAGATCCTCGCTGCTGGTGATGTTATTCAAAGCTTTTCACGCAAAAGCAAAGGCTTGCTGTAGGGAAGAGTGGAGCAGAGCAGGCAGCTTTGTCATCCAGGGAGTGCTGAGGAGGGTCTGAGGCCTCTGCAGTGCAGCGTGTTGGTCTCTGTCTGCCCACGTCGCTACACCATCTCAGGGTGCTGTTCCTACCAAGCCCATGTCTCTCCCTCAGCAGAAGAAACAGGAAGTTTTGCATATTTAATTGGAATTGCAATACTTTGATTCTAATCATCAGCTCTTGGGATGGATCTTCCGCCATGTATTCTCTGTGATTTAAAAAAAGACATTTCCTGTTTAACACCCTGACAGCCAGTTGATTCTCCATCTTGCTTTGAGTTTTTCATTTCTGTGTGCTTCCTCACGCATGTTACCAGTTCAGTCAGAAACTGCTAGCTCACTACGGGTTTTTATCATTTTCGAGGTCCCGCAGTGGTGAAAGCCTCCACTCCCACAAGTTGTGCAAACAGCTGAGCTTCCGACACTTCGCAGCCACTGCCAGTGAAAAGTCCAGCGGTGCTCATCCGTTGCTAGCCACACACTGTTTCCGGCCAACATGAGAGCAAGAGTTCCCAGTCCAGTTTAGAGGGTCTCTTCCCTGGGGTCAAGTTTGGTAACAAAGTAATGGGAAGCCCCTTCGCAGGAAGCCACGCTTGATGTGTGTTTCAGCTTTTGCCTAGGTGCGAGCAGCCTTAAGGGGACAGAAACGCGGTGAGGAGGCTCACTGAGGGGAACAGAAAAGCCCGCAGGCCCGGCAGGGGGCAGTGGGAAGTCTGAGGAGACTCTTGTGAGCACCACCCTATGGGAGTTGCCCAGGGTAGTGATGACTGGGGTAGTCGACCACAGCCACTGGGAAACCATGACCAGGTGGGCAGTTGAAGGAAAGGGACAGACATCTCTTACTTCTGACCTCACGCTGGCAATTTCTGGTTTCCAAACTCAGCTCCTATCCAAAGGACAAGAAAGTCCCGTTGGTGAGGTAAACAGGGAGATCACTTTCCTAGGGTCCCAGAAGAGGACACGGGACAAAAAGCAAAAGTAACCATGCATCTGATCGCTCACTCACATGCTAACAGGTTTCCACACAGAGCCGGAGTCACCCAGCTTAAAACAGCTGTCTCTCTGGAGATGCATGTACCATAGCTTTATGATGAAATCAGGTAAGTTCCTTTCTTCCAGCATTCTGAAGCATCAGCACCCTGCAGGCCACAGCACACCCCAACTTCTTACTCCTACGTGTCCCTAGCTTGGTGTCCAGGAACCCCCTTCCTTCCTGTTTTCTCACCAGTCTCTGGTAACCAGCATTCTAGGCTCAGCTTCTGTGAGCTCAAGTCTCAGATTCCACAAGAGCTCGCGGAAGCCCTGGTCTCTGCGCACCCCTGCGCCTGGCTTCTTTCGTTCCATCCGCTATCTGCTGTCTGCTGTCCACTCTCTGCTGTCCACTATCCGCGTGCACCACGCGCTCGTCCCTCACTGGGTGATGCGTGCCTGGCTCGTTTCCATTTCTTGGCTACCGTGGGCAGAGCCGCGATCGGCATCAGAGTGCAGCTGTCTCTCACATACAGACTTGATCTCCTTGAATACATGCCTAGTGCAGGCCTGCCGGACTACGCGGCAATCCTGCGTTTAATTCTGAGAAACGCCCCCCCCCCCCGTTTTCCTTGGTAGCCGTAGTAATTTGCATCTTCACCCAAAGCGGACAAGTGGTACCTTTCCTCTACCTGTCCCAGCATTGCTTAGCCTTAGTTTTATTATTAATAGCTATTCTTAGCTCAGTAGATCAAAACATCAGAGCACCCCCAGAAATATGTATAGTTTTATGTTGTTATGTATCAGTTAAAATTTAAATTCAGACAAGGCCGTATGTATATATTCAATCTATTGGTAAATTGGGTTTTGGTAAATCATGTAGTAAAGACAATTTCCTTTGTCATTAAATCTGCAATACATGTTTATTCTATTAGTTACTTCAAGGTGTTCCATTTAAAAATAATTAGTTTTAATTATTATTACATTTATTCTTTCACATATAATTAATACCTTTTGGGGGATATTGGGCTCTTTTTTTATTTTAAGATTTTCATAGGCAGCACTAGCACTCAGGGGCTGGGCCGAGAGCTCCCGGGGGCCGCTGCTCAGGCCTGCTGGGCCTTGTGCTCCTGACAAGTTTGGAGGCACCTGCTGTGCTGAAACACTGTAGCAATTCCCAGAGCACCTGAGCTGGTCAGTCCCTCAAGGTCTTCCTTAGGGTCGTGGTTACTCTTACCTTCTTGTTGGGACCAAAATACCCAACACCCAGAGTGAATGAAGGAAGGGAAGGTTTACTTAGCTCGCAGTCTGTGGAGGTTTCAGTTTATTATCAGCTGGCTCCAAGGCAGGGTGGCAGGGCACAGGGCGACACTTCAAGGGGTGGCGGGATGCAAGCCTTTGTCCTCTCTTAGGCTGTAAGCAGGCTACCCCCTGCACCCTAGGGCGAGCGCAGCACCCACACCACCTTTGTGCCCTCTGTTGCTCAGGCTGAGGATGTTTCCATAGGAAGGATCCTGGCTCGCTGCTGCATCTCTCAGTTAAACTTCTAAACTTCTCAAGGTGACACAGTGTATCAACCGTAACAACCCACCCCTTGTCAACTTCCCAACCATACACATTTTAAAAACTGATTTCCAGATACAGAGACGTGGTTTTTCTTACTATTTTGCAACTTGAACATTATCACACAGCTTTAACAATCCTTAAGAGTGAGCACTAATTCTATCAGCATCTTATTACATTAGAAACAACATTTTGTCCGTGGACCCCCAAAGGCTCCTGTACATCCCTTTATGCAAAAGGCATTTAGTCCATCTGCAAGAGTCGCCAAAGTCCTAAGAGTCTCAGCATTGTTGAAAAGTGCAAGTCCCCAGCCTCCTCCAAGGCAGAAAGAAAACTTAGCTGTGACCCCATGTACAAATGCAAACAAAGGTAAAAACTTTCAACACGCAGTGACACCAGAGAAAACATTCCCATTGGGAAAGGTACAAGCAGGGATACAAAGGTTTGGGACCAAAGCAAATCAGAAATCCAGCAGGGCAAACATTAAGTCCTATAGTTGCATGCCAGCATCTGAAGCAAAACCAGAACCCTGGGGGTTCACCTTCTACCCTAGTCCTCACCTCCGGCTTTGCTCAGCTCCTTTCAGGGGAGGGGTGTGAGGGAGTTTTGCCTCATTTGTACAAGAGCAGAAGTTCTCTGCCTGGTTTTGGGGGTGCCTTGTGTTTTGGAAGCATTCTAATTTTTTTGAAGTGGGTGTTTTTCAGAATCATTTTCTCTTTACTTCCGCAGGTCTGTAATCACACACAGCCAACTGTTATTTCAGTGGGATGGGAAAAACAGTACCACTGCTGATCAAAAGGGCCTCGGGAAAGACAGGATTAAAACTTAGGAAAACACGAGATGAAGAAGCAGATGAAGGGATCCACTGACCATAACAAGACTGGCAGGTCGCGAGCAGCTGTGAGCAAAAGAGCAGGTGGTTTTCAAACAGAGCTTTTGTTTATTGATTTTTCCCCTGATTTTATAGAACGTCAAGTGTCTGCACTTTGGCAAAAATTTGAAAAATATACACATAAAGTTGAGAGTAAAAAATTGTGCCACCTAGAAAACATCTTGTAATATAGGGTTATTCTACCCCAAAGGAAAGCGGGGCGTAACATGGCATTTAAGTCTATAATCAACATTTTACCAGGTTTTAAGCTACTTGACAGATCATTGGCGCTTTGATACCATATTTGTAATGTGTGATTTAATTATTTCCAATTATTACTTGAAGGCATGTATCTCAAAATGAACTCATTTCACCAAAGAACATCAGCATTTTACATCTGCTGGGAACAATTGCTAAATTTCCTCCGTAACAGCTGTCAAGTGCTTGATAACAAATAAAGAAAATGTCTATAATTAAGTCATTACAAATACTTGTATGTCTGTTTGGGATTGAAATATATCCCCCAAAAGATATTTTAAAGGCAGTCTCAGCACTCTGGGAGGCTGAGGCAGGAGGATTACATGTCTGAGCCCAGCCTAGATGAAACTGTGGCTCAGTAACACATTTTTTTTTTAAAGGAGAGGGGAAGCATTTCGGGTTGTAGCTCATGTGAGGGCTCTGGGTTCAATACCCAGCAGTAAAAAAAAAGGAAAAGAGATGTGGAAGTCCCGACCTCAGGCATCTGCAGATGGACCACATGCAGTTTGGGAGTGAGACTGCACCCTTGAGGCATCATCGGGTCCGCGTCCTTCTGGATTTGGGTCCCCACAGGTGAGGAAGTGGTGGGGACACAGGGACGGAGGAGCAGAGGCCCTGTGCAGATGGGCCATCAGGTCCCCACACAAGGGTGGGTGCGAGGGGCCGCTGGGAAAGGGGAGCGCACGGCCCTTCTAGGGGTGCGTGGCCTCGGATTTGCTTCTGAAACAGCAGGGAAGGAACTTCTGCTGTTTAAAGCCACCCGGTTGGTGGTCATTTTCCACAGCAGCCTTTGGAGAAAAGCTGGCAGCGTCCTCATTGAAAACCAGAAGACGCGCACTGCGCAGGCTCACGAAAGGAACGTCTCCAGCAGCCAGCGACGTCTTCCTGCTCTTGGCATGGGTGCTGCGTGACCTGGGCACCACAACTCCGGGTAACCGCGTGGCACTGCCGCTCACACGGAACCTGCGCGCGGGTCTTTCTTGGGGTGGGTTTGTTTATCTCCTAGCTGCCAGGGGTGAATTGCGGTCTAACTCCTTCTCCAAAGCACAAACTACTGAATTTTCCATTCTAGCTTTACATTCTCTCTTTTTCCGGAATAAAGATGAAGCTTCAGGTTTTCTTGTTTTCTTTGTTTACAGTTCAATTATGCTATGACGACATATAAAACACGTTCACTTTACCCTAATGCTTTTGGTCAATGGAGCTTGTTTATCACTTGATCAAAAGCACAATAGTTCTGGTTTTCTAAATGACAGCAAAACTAGACGGCATTTTTTACTTTTTCGGCTTTGTTATATTTTTCACACCAGCAGTGTTCTGCTATTGTTGCTGTTTTGTTCGTTTTACACTATAGACTCTGCCTTTACAAAAAGAAGGAATTGCATCGCATAAATATGATGGTTTTAAAGTGTTCAGCTAACTTCTGTCCATTTGTAAAGTGTTTGCCCCTCCTAGAATTCGTGTTCCATAGCTGGGCTTTCTTTTTTTAGAAACAGTGATGTGCACCCCTTGTATCAGTGGAATCCCAGCTGGATGTCGAATCCTGCACCAGGAGTCCTTTTGTGCAGCTTGGGCCGCCAGACAGACTTCGCTGAGTGGTTCCTACACCCCGGCTCTCCAGCCCCTACCCGGGGCGGCCTGGGCTGCGGCTGCTGCGCAGGGCCCTCCCTCCTGCGGTGCCCTCTTGCAAAGTCACGCTGGGATTTCATCCTTTCTTTAGGTTCTGAGAAACCCTAGTGATTTCTGGCACTTAAAACTTTCTCTTTTTAGTTTTGAGCATAATAGAATGTGATCCTTCTCATTTCTAAGTATTTGGCATGTACAGATGAATATTCACACATTATAAGCATATAAATTGGCCAATCGTGACTGAGGAATTTTGGAGAGAGAAGAGGGAGATGCTGTGAATATTCATTTACCATCTAAAACAAATTTCATCTTTGTTACATGACATCCAACAGAATTTTCTCTCTAAAATCTTTAAAAGAAAACTAACAACTAGCAGTGTTCTGTTGTTGGATTTGTAAATGTTTTACATTATATACTCTATGTTTAGAAAAAGAATGAATTGTGTAGCATTAAGATGTTTTAAAATATTTTGAATAATTTTTAAAGTGTCTGCCTCAGCTTAATTATGAGTTTTATAGTTTTGTCCAAGGCATTACAATAATGTAAAAACAAAAAACCAAAGAACATTTTAATGCTCCTTTCTCTACTCAGCTGAGGACTATAACGTTGGAACTGATGATTGCCTAGTAGAATCACAAACCCTCAGCAGAAGTGGTACATTTTACTTATCTATATTTGATTAAATCTACCTAAAGATTCAACCCATAATTCACTAATTATGTTTTGTGCAGCTACTTTTTGCCAAATGTGCATTGCTTTGTGACCTTAAGGAACTCCTGACAAGGAGGGGATGAGGGAGAGGAAGGGAGGGGCAGAAGAAGTTACTGAGACGGAAGTTAAGCGACACAGAGCCTTGGGTGGCAGCGCAGCAGGACATAGAGCCTTTGCTGGGTGGCAGTGCAGGGGGTTGCTGGGCTCCTGCCTGTGACACACAGCTCTGCACACCCAGTGCCTCTGCACAGTAGTCCTGGTCTTGGCTCACCACGCAGTCTGCCATGGCTTGGGAAAGTGGTTCCTTCATGTCACTCTGCCATCTCGGTCACCCTGCCCCCACTGTCACATTGCAATAGAGCGTGGTGAGGACAGAAACGCAAGCCCAGCAAAGGTGAGCATTAGTTCCTGCCAGACTCCACCAACTGGATGCTTTGTGTGATCTCAGCTTAACACCAGGGGGTGCAGAGAGCTCTTCCTGGACCTCATCACAGACCAGGAAGGTTATGTTTTTAATCCCATGGGAAATTTATTGGGATTCCAATAATTCCAATCTACCACTTCCAGTGCAACCCACAGTGAGAATAAAGACACTAAGACATACTTACAGTTATGGGGAGCCAAGGGGTGCTAAGTCCAGCCAGGATGAAGGTTCATTGCAACAAAGACCTCCACCCAGGGCACAGCCTGGATTTTGCTAATTGATGAAGCAGAGAGTGGTTTGAGGATGAGTGACTGAGAGAATGTCGGGAAATACGTGAGTGCTGTGCGCTGGGCTAAGGTAGGGGGCTTGAAATCACCTCTGCGATATGCAGAGAGAAGGACATGCAGAAGACCAGTCTGCATTACACAGCCGAGGTGGCATCTAATGTTTTAGGTCAGTGCTTCACTTCTGATGTACCGACTTTTCTGCCCTGAGAAGTCACAGCCTCTCATCTCCATCCCAGTTGCCAGCTCTGGAGCCGTGGTTCTTCATCCTTCCTGACTCAGGCAGGGTTTTGGGAGTCACAGGGCAAGGAAGCAGCAACTATCACCTCACCTGGCCTCAAAGATTACGAATCCGCACCTCAGCCAGCCCTATGTACATTGCTTAGAGCCCACTGGAGGACCAGGAAGAGTCCCAGGCGGCTCTGCTCATGGCCATGCATGGAGACAGGGCCAGGTTGAGCCACAGTGGAGGTAACTGCTCTCTGTTCAAGGAGAATCATCCAGGTGGTCCTCCACAAGGGAGTCTGGAAACGCAGTCTTCTTGGGTTCCTAGCAAGACACATAGGTATCCTTAC
This sequence comes from Dolichotis patagonum, assembly GCA_004027295.1. Taxonomy (NCBI): domain Eukaryota; kingdom Metazoa; phylum Chordata; class Mammalia; order Rodentia; family Caviidae; genus Dolichotis; species Dolichotis patagonum. Next base: position 118,687 of record PVJX010001192.1, on the reverse strand, counting down.
TGGGTGGTGCCCTGAATGAGGCTGGGAACACACTCAGGAGACACTAATGGCAAAATAACCTATCACTGTGTATATAGTTTCACTTGGTAGAGATGGTAATCCATAATAAAGTTCTTTAAGTCCATATACTGAGAGACATAAAACAATGAGTTCATAAATAATACATGGTTAGGAAAATAAAGACAGAAGCTGTATCCTATTTTGAGTCCTGTCTTCTTGGAAAGAAAAACAAGAGCCTGAAAGAACATTCTCTTTCACTAACACAGGTTTATAAGACCAGGGAAACAATAACTTCACTTGCCATTTTGTAAGGGTTACACGGCTTCTGAATGTTACCTTCCTGGAAGTTGCTGATGTTGTTTATTATCAATTTTACAAAGTTTATGACATTACCATCTTTCAAATCTATACACACTTTTGATGTGAGAGCAAAGTCAGCTGTTGGCTTCCTCCTGAGACGCTCACACAAAGCCTTTGCATGCGAAAGCGTCTGTGCGCAAACTCAATCCTGGAAGGGGTGCTGAGGCAGGGCTCACGTCTATGTTCTCAGTCACCTGCCTCGTCTAAGCAGATTCCAGGTCCTAATCGGCTCGGTGACGCTCTTGGATTTAAAACTGTGCCTGGTTCCCACTCCTGCAGAGACCGTCCATGTCCCCTTTGCCCAGGGGTCATCCTGGTTCCCACACCTGCAGGGACGGTCCATGCATGACCCCCTTGCCCAGGGCTCATCCTTGTCCTCACTGTGCTTTCCCTTACTGAGATATTATTTTAAAACCGGAAGTTATCCTGACCAAAGCCACGCCCTCTCACCCAATCCAACATGAAGGCTCATTGCTGGTTCTACTTGCTGGGTTTGCCCCCACCAAACTGGGCTACACCGAAACCAAGCAAAGTCCAACTCATGTCAAGCGCATCCTTGGCTGCTGATCATCCTACTTGATCAACAGGTTTCTCTAGATCAACTTTCCAAGCAGGTGGATAAAAAGTTCCATCAAAACTACTAGCAGGTAATCTTAACCCTTCTATGTGATTTTCTTCTTTCCACAGATCTGCTTGTAAAGTTTAATGGGCACTTTGATAGCCCCAAAGCAACCAATAGCACTGAATAAACAGAAGCATGACTAACAGCGATGTTCTATTCTAAGACGATCACAATCTAATTGATGTGCTAGATAGCTAAGTAGAATACAATCCTACAGTTGCTACAATGATGCTGGCCCAAAGTGATAATAATCTACCCAGTAATAAAATACTAAGTAATTTGTCAAATTAATAAATATTTAAATATCTCCTCATCCTACTGCAGAGACTTTGGAAAGTGTTTTTCACTTGTGCCCACTGCCTTTCTCCTACACTTTCCTGAGACTTCCAGTCTGCAAACATATGCCAAGTGACTTAGCTAGAGTTTTTCTTATCTACTGTCTCCTACAAATCCTACTGAGACAGAGAGAGCTGAATGTTCACGTTTAAAGATGAAGGTCAACAGAGCTTAGGAATCGATTCTCCGCTCCTGCTCAAAAAAGAAGGCAGAACTGGAATTGTAAACGTTGCTGTTATTAACTTATATCATGCTACAAAACTACAGCATGAAATATGGGGGAGACAGTGAAATTAAATCGTAGAGCAAGAGTGAAAAATAATGCAAGGTAAAATGTTTGGGGAACTTAAAACATTAAGTGGGTTCAAAGACAGTTCATAGAGAAGCTAAAATTTCTAAGACAGCATTGCTTTACAAAATTCAGTGACAGAAAGATTGTGAGCTGCAGAAGGTGGTCAGTAATGTTAGAGTCCCAGGGCCAGGGAAAGAGTAACTAGCATTTACTGATCACGTATTTTTGCTTGCTCTATTCTGATTTGAAAACTACGCTATACTTATTAATGAAACCACTCTGTGATTGTGATAAATAGGGATGTGTATTATCCACTAATTAACTTACGAGAAATGACACACGTCACTGAAAAATGCTAAAATCTGTAAAGCTAACTGTTCAAAAATTTAGTATTTTCCCATGCTTCTTATCAAATTACATAACAACTAAAGGTATGTCTTTATGCATTCTCTGTCATGTGATAAAACAGATGACAAAGTCACTTAAAGAAGTGAGATTGATTTTAGGCTCATGTTTCAGAGGTCGCCAGGCCATTGCCGTGTATCAAAGGTGCGGCAGGACATCACAGCGCAAAGCAGAGGCAGCCAGGAAGTGACAGGCTGGGCTGGGGATGGTCCAGGGGTAACTGTGCTTCTCAAGGGCGTGACCTCCAATTGTGCCTGCCAAAGGCATGCCCCCGGGGACCTCCCTCTTCCTGCTGTGCACAGTCTCCTGGAAGCTCCACCCCACCCCGTAGCATCACAGGCTGGGAGCAAGCCCTCAGCACCTGAGCTTCTGGGCTCACTCCAGAAATGAACCATAGACAACAGTCATCAGGGTGAAGGTGCCCCGTGCTCTCCACTCTCAGCTGACAGTCGAGTCGACTGACATGCTGTGACCCATGGGGCATGGGATCCGTGTAATACTCACTCACTCCAAAGTTACCTCTGCACGCCAGCCAGCTGGGGTTTCCATCACTGAGTGCTGCGGGCAGCCAGGTTGCCAAGGACCCTAAGAAACCTTCACGGTGCGAGTCTCCCCCTGAGACAGAACCAGACCAGGGAAGGTGAGGGAACACTCAGGACAGCAAGTGGTGGTTCCCAGCTCCAGGAAGAACCTCACATGAACTTCTCTGGGTGCTGTACCTGCTGACGCACCTGAGCCTGGGAAGTGTGGGGGGCTTGGCCCCTGCTGGCTTGAAGACGAGGGAGAGCTGTTGGGGAGAGCTATGGTATTCCTCGGTCTTCAGGCTATGTCCTTAGTTCTGTTTGTTTCTATTTCAGTGAAGATCTCTCGGCCAGGTCTGTGTCAGTGAGTAGCCCAAGGAAAGAAACGAGATGAGTGTAAGAGACGGGAGATGCTCTCCTGCATGAGAATTTTTTCAAATTTCTCCTGTTTTAAATTTTTTTAAAATCCTTTTTTAAGGAAAATTATATGGTTTATGTTACATATTAATGTGTTATATAAACAATATACCATATAACTCCAGGTATTATACATATTTTTAAAGTTTTCAAAGTAGTAAAGAACTTCAGAGGGCTTATTCAGATTTTATAGGTGTTTATGGATCTCTGCATATGAGGAAATAATATTATACCTCCTACAAGTCTAGCTAGCCAAGCTATTCCTGCACCGAGACCCCTGCTGCCTCTCCCTTACCATATTTTTCATGAAGACTGCCAATTTTTCTAGCATATGTAATGATGTTTTACATTGCCATCCCTCGTTCATAAGGCAAAAAATGTATTCCAATTAAATTACTCCAAGTAAATTATTCTGACACAGCCAGAGTTCTTGCTAAATTACTGTGCCAAGGTTGGGTATGTCTTAAGAAAGACAAAAACAAAACCACGAGACCACAAAGCACCTTGTTGCCCACAGATCAAAAGCTTGATCCCTTTGGAAGGGGTGTAGATGCCTGTGTAGCAGAGAAGGTTATTACTGGCTGGACCCTGCCCACTTTTAGCCCAGTTGATGACTTCAAAGACAGTGCTTTTGTCTGACAGTGCTTTCTCCTCTGTTTTCTCTTTCCACGTACACTTTCCTCCACGTGCTGTGCTCCTCTGTTTGGGCGGCAAGCTCCGTGCTGAGAAGCAGGGACAGGATGGAAGTTTGTCTTGGTGGTTCAGTTTGCTTTTCTAAAATCTCTGCTATAGAAATTCAGAGATAGCTACATAGTCTATCAGAGATATCTATCAGAGATTGATAGTCATCTATCTGATCCTTGTGACTTTTATTAAATTGGTTCAAAATATGCTGGGCATGTGGGGGTCTAGCTTTTGGAGTCAAATTATTCCAGGGAGATAAAAGCTTTTGATTGATACAAGTTTAATAAGCACAGCTTTTCTGAGTCTTTAATTTTTTGATGAAGCGGACAAGTCATAAACTCTGAGATGATAAATGGATGTTTTAAGCCACTAAGGTGTGCGGTAAGTTTTTTTTTTTTCATGTTAGAAAACTAATATAAACAGATAAGATCTCACCGAATGAGGAGCCAGCCAGGGAAGACACAGGAAGATAAAAGCAATCTCAGTCCTAATGTTCTCATCCCAGAATGAACGGGGAGAAGCCTTTGCGGTTGCTCTTTTACTAAACTCTACAACAGATAAAGTAGCTCGAGCTTTCCTTTTATTTGAAAGTACATGAAAACAGTTAGAACTCCAACGCTATTTCAGAACTCAGGGTTTTATAGCACAATCAAGCGATGAGAAACTGCTGATCATTGAAAACGCAAGTTTCCTTTTGTGAGAGCACACACGAAGCCCACTGTCCTGACGTGCACAGGCAGGTGTGACGTGTTGCGCAGGGTTTGGAGATTACTATTCATTCCGTATTCCCAAGAGACTGGAAACATCAGCGCTACAAACAGTTTCTTTCCTGGTCATATTTAAGAACATATTCAAACTCCAAAAGATGTGAAATACTTGCTTTACTTTCTATCTTTAAATATTTTGCTTTGTGTGAATTACAGTATTAAGAGAAAGACACACAGCTTTAGAAATATATACATTTTATTGAGGACCTCAATAAAAGATATCTGGCCTTCTGTATTTAGTGGTAGCCATGATAACCATGCATCCTCCTCTACAGTTACAGTTACAAGGTGTCTTTCCTTTAATTTGCACAGTTGGGAACTGTATTAGTTTCTTAGGACTGCCATAGTAAATTCCCACAAAGGTGGTGGCCTATGTAACTTAAGTAGTTTTGAGCCAAGAAGTCAGAAATGAAGACGCTGCCAGAGCTGGCTTCCACTGCAGTCTCCTGGGACAGTTGGTGCCACTTCTAAATTCTGGGAGCTCCTGGTATTCTCCAGCTTGTGGCTGGAGTAACGCTGGCCTCTGGATTGTCTTCACTTGCCCCCCACTTTTATATTCTCCCCCATGTGTCTCTCACGAGGACCCTTGTCACTGGATTTAGGACCCTAGTGTCAAAGATGATCTCATTGAGATGCTTAACTTTGCTGGAGCTGCAAAAGCCCATTTTTATTTTTTTAAGGGGAATCACGTCTAGCATTCCCAAGATAAGATGCAGATGTATCATCAGCGAGGGCACCATTGAACCCGCTCCAAATACTAATCTAGAATTCACAATATAGAAGTGATAATTATATTATCAGTATGATTACGTGACTCTTTATGCTACATTGGTGTTAAAAATTCCTTAGATTCCTTAAAATCCAAGTTTAAATTTTAAAGCAAAAATGTTTCACCATTTCATTTTCAATTTGATTGTTAAATATTTGTGTTCTTTTAATTCCTAATAAAATTCATCATCTGGAGAGTCATTCTCTCCTAGAGATTGCAAAACATTCTCAGGAAAAGGGCTTACCAAATACCCATCTTGAGTATGCGAGAGGAATTCTGAAGTTTATGGAAAGATTATTTAAAGTACTTACTGCCTATATGGAGTCATAATAGATATACTATGAATTATTATTCGAACCTTAGAGGATTAGAGAAAATGATCATAGCGTTCAAGATACAAACAAATGGAACAGACAAAAATCTGATCAGTATTAATATGCAAAAACCTAGTCATCTCACGTTAAACTATCTATTGAATATATTTTTCCGTCACACTGATGCAGAAGCCGAAATTCCTGCTGATTGATTGGCAAAACTGTGCAGCAGCTGGGTAGCTGACATCTGTTTGATGAACACACACCTTAAACTCCTGTCCCCTCGTGTAATGTACCAATCATAACTTCAAGCCATCCTGTGGTTCCTTTGTTCAGTTTCTTTGCATAATTTATTTAAAAAAATTATTTCTAAATATGAATTAAAGCATCAAGGATATGTTTCGTATCTTTCCCCTCTGTACTGCGAGCCAAATAAAATTGAGAAAACATTTTATTGTCTTTCTTCTAAGAGAAAAATAAGTAATAATGTTTTGTCTTACATCAGCAAAAATGATGTTTTTCCAATACCCATGTGGCCTAATATCTTTTTGTCATAAAAAGATAGGACTGTCAGTGTGCCCCTGTGTGCTATGTGTTTGTTTGTGTGACTTAAGAGACACAAAAGTATCTCGATGATAAATGTATTCTGTTAGTAAAATTCTTAGAATCCACAGATCCAGGGTGCTTGTGTTAGCACCATCTTATCCCAGTAGGAAATAAATATTTTGGGGCTAGTTTTCCCAATTTGAATAGGAGATGAGGAAGAGTAAGGAAGCTTGGATTCCGTGTCCATTAAAATATGAATAGGACAAAAGGAGGCTGTGTATCTTTCTTTGATAATTCTCCTTCTGTTAGAAGGGCACACTTTGATTTCAGGAGCTCCCTGGGCACATATAGAAAACACCGGAAGCATGACCCAGATTTTAATACGCACAAACTATGAAAGTGTCACTGGAGACGCTGGGTGAGTTTTCAGCTCTCTCTCGCATGCTTTGCTTTGCAGTTGTCCTGAGGTTTGTCTGTCATTGCGACGGCAGATCAAGAAGCGCCATGAGAAAGAGGCCAGCACCAGTTCAGAAGTTTGGGTCCAGTCCTCCGCCGTCTCCACTCACGTCACGGTGATGAATGAAACGTAACCCAACACTAATGCTGTCTAAATCCGGTTGAAAGAGTTTGTGATCGTATCACAATCTCAGGCTACTTGTTTTTTCAGCCTACCACTTGTCAGCACAACAAAAGTCAAGGGTTATCACTAATGGTGAGTAACATCCCATAATGACCCCATGTGGGCCGAGGAGCCACTTCTGTATGTTTGAGCAAAGAAAATCCATCCCAAAATCGTAAAATTGCAAGCATTTCTTCCTGTAGCCATAATCTAGACATATTTTATTTCCTTTCATAAATCATTAGCCTTCACCTAACATGAGAGGAAAGTACCAGTGCTCATTAAAGCCTCTCATAAAATAAGAATGTTAGATGTGAAAGTGATAACCTTCTGTAGTTTTTTGAAGTCTTCTTTGCAAATAAATTGAGCTGTATGCAAATAACCATTTCAGTGTAAAAATCCCATGAATTCTGCCCACAAGCAATGATAAATTCAGCTTAAGATACATTGCACACTATTTCTTTTTATAAAACTAATATTGTTAAATTTAACTTTTCCTTTTCTAAATAATTACTTTTCTGTAAGAGCTCAACAGAATTAGAAGGCAGGTTAAGGTAAGTTCTAGAGATGAGAGAAAGAACTTCTGATTTCTAATTTCAGCCTTCATTAATTAAGTAATGGTGTTACTTTTGTTAATCACTTAGCCATTGAATTAAACAACCGTCTCACAATAATACTAGTAATAAGATACCTCCAGTCCTATGGAGGAGGTTTCCTTTCTTAGAGCTGAGCAAGGGTAACTTACCAAGGTTTTCTGAAGTGTATGCATTATGCATTTAACTCATGGAAGAAAGATACTATGATTTATGGCTTCTAATGTTTTTACTGGACCTTTATTTAATTACCAGTATCTGGTTGTCAGAACGTCATATATTTGCAAGAGATAAAGCTAAAACTTTAGACCCCTTTAGAACATTTGTAAGAGTAGATCTATTTAAAACATATCAGTAATGAAAGTCATTTTAGAAATGACTTTGAAGTAAAAAAATCAGTTTATCATAAAAATTCTTGGGAAGTCAAGCATACACTTTCACAAAAGCAATGACTTAATGAATCACATGCAGTGTTTACAAGTTCAAGAACTAATCTTATTCTGATAAATATAATGGAAATCTAATCAGCAAGAGAGATTTCAAAAATTAGATTTTAAATGGAACAAACACGAGTGGTGTGATCAAAAATACGGTAAATGTTGAAACACAAAACAATTCTTACAGTGAAAGATCCAGTAATGTTAATCTCCTGAAAATATTCTCCCTCACACTGAGCCCCACCCCATGTTCCTTCTACTGTCTGAAGCAGTTCTGAAGTTCTCTTTCTTGAGAGTCTTTATCTGGTGTTGTTCTGGCTGATGCACCGCACGGAATCCATTTGGCACATCTACCTTTTTCGGTCATTTTGACTTGGAGAAGAGACAGAAGTCCCGGGGGGCCAGGTTGGTGAGCGAGGCGGAGGAGGACACACGGCGATGTCCCCGGAAGCCTGCCTGCCTGCTGCACTCTTTACTGCACTCTGTGAAGATATCGATACAAACGGACCTTCAGAACCGATTCAGAAAGTGCAAGAATGAGGGGATCAGTGGGTTCAAAGCAAGGGATGGAATTCTGAGGGTGACTAACGGAAATGTGTCTTTCACTGACATTTTAAAAACTTACTCATTCTCTGTATTTGGCTCACATCTTGTGACACCTTACAACTTATCTACCTGCGTATAATGAAGTGTATCCGAGAGTAAAACAATACATCATAAGGGATGAGATTATACTCAAATACCTCACATGCTCCTATAACTACTTTAGTATTCTTTCACTCCCTCCTTCTGTTTTCCTTTTGTCTTTTGTCTTTCTTTTTTTTTCAACAGTGTACATAACCCTTTTACACACTGAGTTGGAGATGTCTGTTCACTTGAAGTGTTAGGCAGGAGATTCTATTATACTTCCTACAAAATAGTTTATACTCGCCTTAACCCCTTCATTGACGACACACATTTTTCTACCTAGCTATGATGTTTCAGAGACAATATCAGAGAATTTATTTTTCAAATATATTTCTGTATATGTGGCATTTTAAAACTCGGTCCTCTTTCTATGTGTTTTACATTTCCAGTGAGCACCTCTTGTTTTCAGAGATGTCAAAGTAGACACTGATCAAATTAATCTCTGTCTGAGACGATTCCTCCAGAAGATTTTCTATTTCAACTGTTAGCCTCCCTGCTATCTGAGAGACTTTATGTCTGGTTGGGCAGGATAAATAAGGCTCTGATGACTCAAATTAAAAAACTGCTAAGGTAACTGTGTGTTATGCGAGCGATATTCCCTAAGTTCTGAGTGCATTCTAAAGAAGGGGAGCTACAGCAATAGGTGAGGAGAAACCGAGGTAGTTTGTGAACAGGACTGTATAATGAAGCTTTGAAGCACTTGTGCCTCCAAACCTTGGGGACATTTTGAATTTCTCTACTATTTGATTTATGGTGTGTGGAAAACACAGCCAACAGGAAGACAATTCTTTAAAAGCATCAAGTGACTAAAAAGTCAAGGTATTATTGTCTAGGAACTTGTGAGTTTGCATTTCTGAGCACTTCACAAATACTGCTGAGGTGCATGGTCTCAGGACCACGCTTCAAGAGCCACTCTACAAAGCTTTTATTCAAGCAACGATTAGAAAGTGCTCTAGGCTTGTGGGGACTTCTGGTCCTGTTTCTGATGCTCCGTGTGCTAAAAAGCCGTGCGCACGGGTATGAACGGCCTCGGAGTCTTAGGGTGAGACCTGTTGTGCATTTCGTGCAGTGTGGATTAGAACTGCCCTGTGCAGAATCACCTTTATGCATCTATTCTGAATTCTGGACTCGGTGAATCTCTGACCCTGGGCTCAGCCGTGGTGCAAGTATGTACACCTTGGAAAGAGCCAGTAGTGTTGTTTCTCAGCTTTTCTTTCCTTTATGCTATCTTTATTGAGAGGTAAAAATTGTATTCCTTACTTCAAAAGTGCCCATGATTCTCCCTCTTCCCTTCCTCAGATGTAATGTTTCTTGTGTGTGCCTCAAACTGTACTCACTGGAGATTAATAATAAGCATACTTGGGTAAAAATAAAGGAGACAAAAAAGCTATAGATGTTATTTTTCCAGCACTGGAGTCACATTTATACTTGCTCTAATGGAAAGGTGACTTTGTCTCTCAGGGATAGTTGGTGCTATCTGCAGACGTTTCTGGATCTCACCGTGGGGTGTGGTATACAGTTTGGGGATGCAGGCAGGCAGCGGCCAGGGGTGCAGCGGCCAGGGGTGCAGCTGCTGACTCCTCCAGGAGCACAGGACAGTGCTGGCTGAGCAGGCTCTTCACACGTCTGTACACACAGATGGGTTTCACTTTTAATCACACAGGATTGTCTTTGGCCATACGAATGTTCCTTGATATGTTTCTAAATTTTAAAATATTTCCTCCTTTAACAGTTTGAGTGGCTTTGGTATCTCAGTTTTGCTCATTAGGCTTTCACATTAGTTTAAGTGGCAAGTATTACTATGATGTACAATACAGAGTTTGCAATTACATATATATTGTAGAATAACTAGCTTGATGCTGACTCTGTGCATGACATCATAGGTTATCTAATACACATAAAATCTGTCACTGATTTCAAGTATGTAACATATCCTCACCGGCTATAGACACTCTACAATAGATTGTGTGCAACTGATTTATTAAATATGCTCACTTTCCCCCTTTTTATATATTATTTATTTTTTTATTTTAAAGAGAATAAAACCAAACAAAATAAAACAGAATAAAGCCAATCAAAACAAAATAATGAAATCGATACAGGACTTCAAAACAAGATAATAGGAAATCAACAATGGCTACCATACTATAGCTTGTTATCTTCAAAATATTTGCCCATAGCATCAGACATAATAAAATCAAACAAAATAAAATAGAATAAAACCAAACAAAACAAAGCAATGAAAATGATACAGGACTTCAAAACAAGGTAATAGAAGATTCACAAAGGCTACCATAATGGCTCTTGTTAGCCTCAAATAGCTGTCCAGCCCATCAGACACAGCCATGTAAAATTAACCAAACAACTAGAGAACTAAGTTGCTTCTTTACTTCCGTTGTTATCTTTTCAGAAATTTCAGGTGTGTGATCTCTAGTTTCTACTGTGTGTCTCCTGGACTTGTTCTGTGTGGGCTGGAGGTCTGAGGTTGTATTTTGCTTCTTCATCTTGATGTTTTCCTCTGTTCCTCAGAATCTGCCCCTTGATGCGTTCCAGGTGCTTCCCGCACTGGCTGCTGGTCTGGCGGACTGGATGAGGCACCTGGGTCTCTCTGACCAAGGGTTCCTGGAGCAGTGGAGGAGCACAGGGCAGTAGTTTGCTGACGCTCTCCTGATGGTGTGGAACCTCGAGTGTGTGTTCTTCTCCTGGCCGGCACTGGGCTCCCTGGATCTCTCTGGGTCACTGGCACATGGCCTCGGGCCATGGCTTCTTTCTATTAGTCACATGCATTCACAGGTTTGGTTTAGCGCTGACATTTCTTTGCTGATTTTCTGTCTGGTTGATCTGTGTCTCTGTATTGAGGTCTCCTGTTACAACGTATCATCCATCGCTCATTTGATGTTTCATGTCTACCAATAACTGTCCTATGAAGTTGGGTGCTCCTGTGTTTGGTGCATGTATATTTATGATTGTTATGATATCTGTGCTGTCTCTAGCTTTCTCATTGACCCTAATCAAACCCGTGTTATTCCTCTTTGCCTCGTCTTGTAGCTGTTGGATTAATTTCTCATAATCTCTTGCTATTTTTGAGTTATCTTTCTTTTTATGATTACTAGCTGCAATTCTGTTTAAGATTTGAATTTCTACCCTTTCCTTCATTCCATTTGTAGTGTATACTGTCAGTGGAGGTTTTAATCTCCTGGATCTCTGTTTGAATCTGTTTCATGGATTTCATTTCTCTCCTATGTTGGGTATTTTTTTGTTTCCGTCTTTTTCTAAGCTCATCTTTTCTTTAATTTGCATCTTATCTAATATCTTTGATTTTTAGCATCATTTATTTTTGTCCCTGAGAAACCATTTTCTCTATAACCCTTTCCACTTGTTTTTCACTTCTATTGTTATCATTTCAGAAAGTTCCATTGTTTGACTTCCAACCTCAGCCATCTCTTTGCATTCCAGGCCTGTCCGAGTTGGGTTGGGGGGCTGGGGCCACACCCTACTCTTCATCTTGCCATTCTCCATCCTCTCTATTATCCTTTGTATTTTATGTTGATGCCCACCAAACTCCCATAACAGACAGCTCTATCATTAGGATTGAGGCCTCTCTCCAGGAGGAGAGGCGACATCTACTCTTCAGGGATGTCCTCCAGAGGAAGTTGGTTCCCTGTAGCTATTCTAAGAGCCTACCTTCTTCTGGTGTTTACAGTTCTGTGCCAAAGTCCATGTTGCAGCAGTCCAGGGATGCGCTGGGTATGGAGCCAATCCTGACTTCTGGCTATGGGGGCTGGGACTGGTCTTCTGTTGGTAGAGTTCTCCAAAGCCCAACTGCTGGCTCCTTGCTGCTGCTTCAGATGCTCCCTCATTACTGGCCTTGCTGATTCCTTTGCCCTCTGAAGGTGTTGTCCACCAGGCTGTTGACCTGGGTCTCGGCATTCCCATGGTTCTTACACTCCTCCAGCTGGTCTGCCCTCCAGGAGGCAACCGGGGAGACCCGGAGCTCGGACTCACTGTCTTCTAGCTGGCCCCACCATCAGGGATGTAATGTCTTTGTACATTTTTTAGAAGTAAATTGCCAGCACACCTTTGATTAGATGATATTAATTTTTGTAACATTTTTGATGTTGTAATAATTTTGAAACTTCTCATTTCCTCTTCAAGCATCTGTAATTCCCTGATCAGCAGACCTTTTTTCTTTATCTTATTATAAAAATTATTATGAACGTATCATTTAAGGTATCCGTTGACAGTGACCCTGGACATTAGTGATTTTGTTTTGGTTTAATTGATTTCAACTTCATAGAAACTGTTAGACCATGAGGACAAACTCAAGAAACCAACAGGGGTCTCCTTGGAAGTAATTGTGCATGGTGGTTAAAGACGGCAGTTAGAGATCTTGATGCAAAAAGAGAAGCTCAGAGACTGTTGGGGGTGGGCAGGAAGAGTACAATTATTTTTAAAAAAAGAGCCGTGGTGCAATCAGGAAGCTTTTTCCTCAAAGGGCAGTTGCTGCGGGAGTGACTGAGTCATCCTCCCAGTGCTGTCTGTCCTAGATTCAGTGAGCAGGAAATGAAAGTTCAGTGTTGCTTACTGTCCAATTACCACGCACATAAACAGACACAGGAAGATCAAATCACGTGACTTAGCCTTCATGCCCTGGGATGTTTCGATAAATATGTTAGGTATTTACTCAATATAAATATTAAACTTATGTACCCCAAGGCCAAATGTGATGGTTTTCCTTTCGCATTTTTGTTTTTTTACAAGCACCCTCTGTTCCCACACACTTTTGTTTTGGATTTTCCAACCTCCCAGCCCCTGACTGTCTGCTTCCCTCTCTGCTCACGGTGCAAGACAGCGATCACCCAGGCCCCTCATAAAGGTAAACGTGGTGCCAGCGAGTAATCCCCCTGGGTCACTAATGCACAGTCACACATCTGCGAATGCCTTTAGGAAGCTTCAGAAGTGCAGCAGGACTCCAGCTTCAGCACTAAGCCACTGCTCATGTTCCCAGCCCCGACCCCAGGGAGTTTGGCCCGTGCCTATTAGCAAGCCGACGATGGAAGGGACGGAAAGGAGCATCGTAAATCTCCCAGGCAATGATAAAACTGATGCTCCTGGAGCCCTTGGAAAGAGCGCATTGCAATTAAAAAACAGAACCGTGAACCTTGACCTTTTGACGGAACAACACCCACACTAAGTTAATGAAGACCATGAGAGGATAAACCAAATGTAAACATTTCTTATGTCTCTTTTCAGTTATCATCTTGTTGCAAGCAGATTGGAAGTGGAAACTAAACATCAAGAATCCAAATTAGTCTGTAAGACACATATCAATCTCAAACAAATGCTTTCTCATTTTGAGCTGTTGCCAGCATTTGGCTTGCATATCATTCGGTCACTTTTGCTAAGATAGAAAGGTAACAAGCTTATACCTCTACCACATAGGTATGATTACTGAAGTTTTTTTAAGACTTTCAAAGATAGCTGCAAAAGAACAGTTGTGCTTGTAACAGGAAAAAGAATGCATCAGATACCACATATAGTTTACTAAATGCCATAAGTTGTATTTTAAGCTTCAAGAAAGCTTAAGAGATTTTATTACTGTGCACACTTGACAGATAAGGAAAGCGATATTTAAACAGGTTAAGTAGTTCAGTGGTAATCCCACTAACTTGAAATGGAAACATAAGTACTCTGAAGCAGTTCTGTTCCATTTCAAAAGGTGTTTTACATTACTTGATATTTTCTCTATGAATCTAACTGGGCCCTACTACAAGGAGAGAATGAAGATAGGAACTTAAATTAAGAAAAATGAAGAGTGTATCAAATCCTGTATGCTTTAATCAGATGTAGCCATTTTTTTATGAAAATATATGAAACAACAGTTCATCTCCCTTTATTTTAAAATAAATAAACAACTTTTAGAATGAGGTATTAAGCTTTTCCAATCTATCTCAAATGGAGTGACTGATAGGATTCATTGACTAATGACCAGTCAGGACATGGAACTGAGATGTAATACTTAGGCTTAAGGAGAAAGAGAGAGAGAAAGATATTACAATTTAAAAGACGTAAGAAGATACAGAATGATGAAGGATTTCTTTTTTATTTTATACTACCCACCGTTGTTTTCTGTATATTAGTTTTTAAATACTTAAAGTATGCCTCAGAATAAGGTCCACTTTCTACAAAATGTACAGGGATCTTGAAAACAAAGTAAGAAAAATTTCCATATCCTCCAGTGATTAACCTAAAAGAAGTTTTAAAGTATGAATATTTCACAGATTATTAATAATGCCTCATACAACCAGGAATAAGTTTATGGAAATGATACTTATGTTCTTTATGGCAAAGGCATCAAAATATTAAACTAATATGAAGCTACACAGGACTATCCTTGGCTAGAGCTATGCAATAGTCTTATATAATTTTGAGATGGGAAAAGTAACAAGAATTTCTGATGGTTTGTAAAGTTGTACAGTGATTTTTATCATTTAAGTGACCTAAGAAATTGACTTTTACTGTATTGAACAACAACAGTGAACAACAAATCTTCAAGGTGTGAATATACCCACTGGGTAAAAAAACCATCATTTTGTTTACCTGTAAAATACTTTGGATGTAAATGACTTTACAGCATTTTTGTTCAAAGTCTTTCTGTTGATTGACTTTAAGAAGACTTACAGGCTCCCCTAAACAATGTAATGCAGTCTCTGTGGTCCTGCTGGCAATCCATTTAGGTGATTCAGGAAAATTCACCCAACCATATCTTGGAACTGCAAGTCTTATTTGCTTGAGCAGTCTAAAAGCAATAATGAAGACATAAGAACTCCCTGAAGACTTCAAATTTCATCCAAGTTATACTTACTTGCTCTCATTTCTTAATTTTAAGTAACATTTCACAATTAGAGAAAAAGTTTTCTGATAAGTTTTCACAGAAAACTTCTTTTTTTATCAGACTAAACTACAATTTAGGTAGATCATAATTATCTCTGTGAGACAAACAGCCATATTTCATAGAATTCTCAGAAAAAAATAAATATAACTTCAATCCTGAGTACAATAAATAAAATATATATTCATATCTTAAGAATTTTATAATAGTGCACTGTTTGATGCATACATCGTAATAGGCACTGTTTGATGCATACATCGTAATAGTTGAAATGTGAAAGAACATATTAGATGCTTCCAGAATGTTCTAGATTGCCTAGATTCATTTATTGGTTTTACTTAGTTTTTAACTCTTTATGATTCAGGTTCTTTTTTATTTGTAAAATACAATTTATCAATAATACCTACTTTGTAGGGTACACTTAAATTGCTTATAAACACTGTTTCACAAATGATAAAGGACTGTGGAAATATTCAATGTTGGCACTGGTTTTATTTTACTATGTCCTCTCTTCTTTATAAATATCTCTCTCCTGTTTGGGTAAATTTTTGTCAGAGAAATTAATAGCGTTTAGGAATGCATGTAGAGATGTTATCATAAATTTACTAGGAAAGTTGTAAAAATAATTTACAGTAGTTGCTATTGGGCTGTTTAGAGTTCAGTGAATGAAATGAGAAAAAAATTGAACATATGAATATGTGAATAGGTTTGTTAAACATTGTCAGTCATGTTAACACAAATTGCAAAGCATAACTGCTATGAAATGGTAATCAGGAGCTACTGGTTAAATCAAGTGATCATCTCCTAGGAGTCTTCTAACCAGCCGAAGAGACCAAATGGCAAGGCACAAACGATGTCTCATTTAAATCATATTCATGGAATAAATGTACAGGGTATTGTCAAGAGTTTCAAGATTAAGTACCTATGCTTCAACAAGAATCCTATCATCCTTAATAGGTCTGTTAAAACTATCATACATTTGAGCACAGCTGTAATCCACATACACATAATATTTGTATTATTTTTGTATGTTGTGTTAAGTTCTTACGAGTCCCCAAAACCGCACCTTCATGACATCACACTGTTACATAAAATGACACGTTCTCCTATTGTTGGGCAGTCTCTCTCTCTGTGTGTAGTATGGACTGAAAGGGTGGCTTAAATAATGTGTTACTGATTTTCAGTTAGAAGTTTCTTCACGTATGAATTTGTTGCTATAATTTTGTTGTCTTTTTTTATGTCTCTCTTGCTCCCTCTTACTAAAACCGGGCTTACCTGGTTTCTTTCATCTCTTATGGGTAGATCTTCTGTTTCACTTCTAAATATAACCCTGTTTCTTGCACTTATGTATATAAGTATGTATTGAGACAGGAGCCCGCTATGCACTCAAGCCAGGAAGCACAGGCTGGCTTTGAACTTGGGTCAGTCCTCTTCAGTGAGCCCCCTGAGTGCTGGGACTATGGACCTGAGCCACCAAAGCCAGCTTATTTTTCAAATAAACTACCAAATGAATTAGCTAAGCATCACATTTGGTGGTGGACTTGCGTTGACAGAATTGTCATCATGAATTTGGGAAAACACTTATATTCTTACTGATCAGTTCTCTTCATTCAGGAAAACATACTAATGAATCACACAACTTTCTTATTACTAATTCTAATAGACACGCCTGTAGGCATAAAATGTTTAGAATGTAGTTAGATTTTAATTCTAACATATACTTTTTCTAATATATAGATTTTTTAAAACACTAGTTTAGGAACATTGTTGTAAAATTAAGATGAGATATTGAATTTATGAAATGTTGGGAATGTGTTGAGATTTAGCTTCTCCCCCATTGTTGATGCATTACCATCAGATTTGCTTTTGTTGAATTATCCACCCACTCTTGAAATAAAGTCTTTGTCATGATATCTTAGAACACTGGAATCACTCACATTTTATGGTTATATTTGT
Source organism: Dolichotis patagonum (assembly GCA_004027295.1). NCBI lineage: Eukaryota > Metazoa > Chordata > Mammalia > Rodentia > Caviidae > Dolichotis > Dolichotis patagonum. The sequence continues at coordinate 101,470 of PVJX010001192.1, read as the reverse complement.
AGCAACAATTGTAAGTAAGCTTTATTTAGAATGTAATTATAGTCCTTGTGATAGTTTTTAGTTTTGAAATTTTGTTGGCATTACATGTAAATTAAACCCTTTACATTTATTTTTACCTTTATCCTAGGGTGGTTCCGCCATGCTTGTGGCACTCCTGATCCTGCTACAGAGTTACTCTGTGAACCAGAGAATGTCTGGATTCGTTCTTAGGCTGTATCCATAACAGACCAGTCGGAACCCCTCACTTTGCCCCGTTGTGATAATCACAAAAGTTGTCAAATATTCACAATGTCCCCCACAAAATAAGGTCTTTACCTCTGGTTGAAATCCATTGTATGTTTTGAGAAAGTTAAATATTTTTCAAAATTTCTCTGTGGGATCACTTTGGGGAATGGTAAGGACTTGTTAGTAATACTGGTGGATTCTATAGTTCAAACCTTTAGTTCCACTACTCATAGTGGAACTTTGTCATTTCTATGTGTACTGTTTGTATTTTAGAGATAAAAAATTGTAACTCATCATGTTTAAAGGCCATGTGTGTTTATTGCAGAGTCTCCAAATTTTAAGCTCTTTAGTGCTGCAGTAAGAAGGTAAAAGGCTAAAACCAAGCCTTCATGACATTGAAGTAAAAATTTTAATCCACAGAATTATCAGCATTGGGGGGCACATATGTCTACCCTTGATCTATACTACATTTGCTGTACTATGCAGCGAACAGAGGAATACTTATCACTCTGCAGAAGCTTTAGAACTAGAGCTCATAGGAAATATACTGAGTAAATCAAAAATGAAACATGGTTTACCAAATGAATGAAATAAAATGAAAGGCAAATATATTACCCAGTAAAGTAACTATAGGTAGCAATAACGTATTGTATATTATTTTTAAAAGCTAGAGGGAAAGATTTTCACTAAGAAATATAATAAATGTTTAAGGAGATAAATATCCTTTTCCTGTCTTGAACATTTACAACATTTACATGTACCAGATCATCACACAGTAAACCATACATATGTATTATTTTGTGCCTGAGGTAAAAAAGTTGAAACTAAGCTATAGAGCTAACGGCAGTAATGTGAAGGTTGATGATAAAAGGAAAGAACAACTGGAAAAGGGGAACACTGCGAAGGTCTTTGTGAATACTTTTAGCACTATGTTAATGTAAAAGCAGTTATATAATTACACTATTAATTATATCAGTAGTAAATGTCAGAATGAGTAAAGATGAAAATTAATTCAAACTGTTGTGATAAAGAAGACTCATTTAAGTACTGTACTTGCATAAAATATCAGGGAGTGCAATTTAGTTAACAGACGCACACCTAGACCTTAGCAGCCCAAGGGCCTTGATCTGGTCCTGGCTACTGGCTGGAGGGTCTACTAGGAAATGAGCCCTGTGCCAGTCTGAGGCATCCACCCAACAGGCAGAGGAAAAGCAGACAAGAGAGGGGCAATGCAGGGACACCTGAGAAACCCAGCAGTGCTTCCAGGGGAAACGCAGCCGCACTGGCAGTGCTGCGGAAAGCCAGCACCAGCCTCAGTTACACCGTGCAGGTTTAGGGCCAGGCTCCTGTTCTGAAACGGCAACATATCAAGCCCGGGCTTCTGCTCAGGTAAATAGGCAGGGCTCCCGTCACCAGAATAAAGCTGTGAGTGAGAAGAAGGTGAGAGCAGGGTCAGTAGAACATAGCTACAGTTCGCTGCATGGGTGATTATGTTCAGTCTCACAGTCAGCCAATGAGTATCCCACTAGGATGTGGAGAGATGTTTAGTCTGCAGGTGTTTTTTTTTTTTTTAAAGAATAGAACAACGAAACAGAACGGAAGAGAACAGAACAGAACAATGCAACTAACATAGGATTTCAAAACAAGACAATAGGAAATCAACAGTGGCTACCATAATATCTTTTAGTTTCTTCGAAGTAGTCATCATACCTTCACACACAATAATATCAAACATAATAAAATAGTATAAAACCAATCAAAAGAATGAAAATGTTAGAGGATTTCAAAACCAGATGACAAATGAACAGTGGTTACTATAATGTCTCATTTTCTTCAAAACAGTTGTTCATACTATCACAAATAAAATCAGAATACAACAGAATAAAACCAACAAAACAAAAGAATAAAAGTATTATAGGACTTCACAACAAGATGATAGGAAATCAACAATGGCTACCATAATGTCTTGTTTTCTTCCGAATAGATGCTCATACCATCACACATAATAAAATCAAACAAAAAAAAACCACAATAAAACTGATTAAACAAATGAATGAAAGCATTGTAGGACTTGAAAACAAGATAATAGGAAACCAACTATGATTACCATAAGCATTTCATTATGTTCAAAAGCTGCCTGTACCATCAGACACAGTAAAATCTAATAAGACAGAACAAAACCAAACCTAACAAAATTTTTGAAAACAATACAAGAGTTCAAGACAAAACAATAAGAAATTAACAGTGGTTACCACCTTTCTCTCCTAGGTGTTTCTTCCTCTATCACATTTATATCTATTGTGCTTTTTGTATTCCTCTAACTCCTTCTGTATTTTATGCTAGGTTTCACCTGTATGAGTTTAAATCGTTTTGCCCATGAACATGATCTCCAGTTGCATCCATTTACCTACAAGAGCCTCAGGAGTATACCACTTTATAGCTGGGCAGCTTTCCTTTGTATGAAAATGCCACATCTTTCTTATCCATTCTGCAGTTGATGGGCAAGTTACCCTTGCTTTTTGTCTGGTCTCCTGTCACATGGAACAGTTGTTTTCTTCCATTTGATTTCTGTCTATGAAACTTCTTTCAAGTTAAATGTGTTTCTTGTAAGCAGGATATTGATGGATCTTGTTTCTTGACTCACTCTCCCTGTGTCTCTTTTTATTGGTGATTTGAAGCCATCTGAATTAATGGTTACAACCAGCATACGTTGTTTTGTCTCTGCCCTGCTATCCTTCTGTGGTTGGCCCTCCTCTTTTCCCCTTCATTCAATTGCCTGTCCTGGTTGGCAATCTTCCTCTGCTGCTGTTCCTGGAACCATGGTCAACCTTATCTCTGTCTAGAATATCCTTTAGCACTCTATACAGTTGGTTTGGTGGTCATTAATTCCTTCAATTGTTTTTTTATCATGAAAGTATCTTATCTTTCCATTAATGTTGAAAGATAGTTTTGTAGGGTTGGAGGTTGTTTTCTTTCAGGGTTTGAAACACCTCACCTGATGGCTTGCGTTCACACCTCTACAGTGATTCTGATTGGCTTTTCTTTATAGGTGATCTGTTCCTTTTCTCTAACAGCTTTTAATATTCTTTTCATGTGCTGAATTTCTGGGATCTTGATTATTACATGTCTGGGTTTAGATTTACTTTGGTTATGGCTAGTTGGGGTTCTATGTGCCTCACTTATCTGGGTGCCAGATCCTTTCCCTATGTTTGGGAAGTTTTCTGCTATCACTTTTGTAAATAGCCTTTTTATTTCCTGTGTGTTGACCCCTGCTTCTTCACTGATACTTATCACTCTTAAATTATGTATCTTTTGTCATATTGCAGCTGTTGAATTGTTATTTCCTGGTCGTTTGTTATTTTTAAGACATCTTTCCTTTCATGATTGCTAGCTGCAATCCTGTCTTCAAGGTGAAAGTCTATATTCAGTCTCTTTCAAGCAGTTTTGCCAGGATATCTCTTTGAATCTGCTTCATACATTGTAATTCCTTTCTATATTGTTCATTCAAGGTTTCCATCATTTTCCTATGCTCCTCTTTTTTTGTCTATGCCTTCTTTAGATATGATGAGCAATTCTTTTGTTACATCTGTGATTTCTTCTGTTTCCTGAGACATTATTTCTGATAAGATTACTTTTATGTCTCAGTTGCTATCCTTGTAGAGATTTCAGGTGTGTTACTTCCATTTTCTTGCCTGACTGTATCTCTCAGACTTGCTCTGTGTGGGCTGGAGGCCTGAGAGTGCTTTTTTGCTCCTTTGTCTTGACATTCTCCTGGGTTCTTCCCAGCAAGCTGGTTGTAGGGCCCCAGGAATTTCCCACATCAGCAGCTCTTCTACAGTGCAGGGAAATGGGACAGGCACCTGGGTTCATCTGACCCTAGATTTTCAGGGCGGTAGCAGGGTGTGGGGTGGGCTTCTCCAGACCTGTGCAGCTATACTGGGCCAGGGGTGTGTGGAGGGGGGGCTGCTTCTGTCAGCCTGCGTGTTTACTGCGATGGTGGCAGGCACACCGAGGTGTGCTTGCCTGATTCTCCTGGTGGGTGATGGCGGCCTGAAGGAGCAAGGACCTCCAGTGGTGGCCTCCAGGTGAGTGGGGCTTACCTGGCTGGTGTCCCCACTCCTGCTGGCTGCCCGCAGAAAGCAAGCATTTTGGTGGCAGCAGTTGGCAGGCGGAAGTGGATCTGCTTCTTCTCTCTGCTTGCACTGGCTGCCTGCAGGAAGGAGCCTGCTGGTGGCAGTGACAGCGGGTAGAGGTGGATCTGCTCCTGCAGGTGGCTTTTAAAGGAATTCCAGCTGTGTGGAGAGCAGATCTTCAGCCTTGAGAATTCTACTTGACTATGGATTCAATACGAGCTTATTTCAGATGCCAAAAAGTGTAACACAGTTATCTTCTCATCGGACTATACATCAAGACCCAACAGGATGATCTAACAATGTATTGTGCCTACTTCCTGACGTAATTTCATAGGACAGAGTGACAGACAGCACAGAGACAAAGTGACTGTCCAAGGCACCAACAGGAATGTGCTATAAAGGAGTGAAGCAGATACCAAAGTAAGAAATCAAGATGGGGGGGCAAGAATAAGAACAAAGGCAGTGGCTAGCATGAAGAGAAAAAAGAAAAGACAAAACACGAAAGAAGGAAGGAAATAGAGACAATACAAAAAGTCCCGTGGTGCTAAAATGGCGCAGGCCACTTGGCTGCCTCACAGTGTGAAGGGCGTGAGGCCAGCAGAGGCGGCTGAGCAGGGCAGTGCCCTCCTTCGGGCTGACGACGTCAACCCATCTGAGCCTTTTGGAGGGACCTTCAGACATGCACTGCGGTGAGGAACGTGTTTTCTTACATGGTGCTTCCTGATCTTTATTCTTTATGGTGGATCTTTTAAACTGTTGGCCACCAGAAATATCCTATAAATGCAATAGGCAAGTCTGCAACTGTTCCTCAGAGTTGCAGGTGAAAAATCCAGCTCATATTTTCCACCCAAGGAAAATAAGAGGCATTGTTTATCCCAGATGACTAATGAAACATACTATGCGTGTTTCAAGGGTTATCATGTGGCAAAAAAGCCACTTTTTACCAAACAGCAGAATTGGTACTAACGAGGACATTCTATAGAAGAATATAAAGGTGAAGTTTCTAACCTTGTAGCTGCTTAAAAATGATAAGAATGATCACAATATGTAAAAGTACAAGGTACAGAAACGCTTGACAGTCCCAGTGTGGAAGGCAGTATGTCCTCACCAGTGACCCTGTGCAGAAGGAGAGAAGGGCTATGGTGGTCTAGGCACCAGAGGCACCGCCTGTCATATTTACATGTTTAGGCTGGGTGATAATAGTATTAGATTCAGCATGCAAAGAATTAAACTTTCAGGAGATATATATGAAAGGCGACCAAAATATACAACATCTTTTTTTGTTTGGTTTGGTTTTTTTGGTGCCGGGAATCAAACTTATGAGTCCATGCTTGCCAGGCAGGCACTATGACACTGAGCTATATCCACGGCCCTTGAAATATACAATGAATGTTTAAATTTAAACATGAATCGAAGTAAAGACATTGTTGTTTGCCCCCTCAAAATGCTCCTCTTCCCCACTCACAAGTATTAATTTTTGCTACATGTATTATATATGTTAATTATTGCACATTATTAATTATTGTTACCCTTCTATTATCTTGCTTTAGATTTTTTTCCTTGTTTTTAAAATAAAAAAATATACTTCTCCTGCTTCAAACACATGTATGCCATCATTTGTACACTTTTTGATGCAGTTCTAGACAAAAATATAGTGAATGCTGCTACCCAGTGCCACCTAATGAGAGACAGGCTCAGAAAACATGACGCTGTGTCCTCCCTGCCTTAGTCACCAGATCTGGTACTGTATGACTCTCGGCCCTTTCCGAGGGACAATGACCAGGAAAGGCGAATGGTTTGAAGTGATTCAGCACATTGAGACAGCCATGAGAATACAATAAAAACACAAAAGAAGACTTCAAGAGTTATTTCAGAAAGTGACAAGAATGATGGGGAAAGTGTACTTGAACTGGGAAGTATTTTAAGAGTATTAATGGCAATACATCTTTTACTGTAATGAAGTTTTAAAAGTTTAAACCTTCACAGTAGTTTTCAGTCACACCTATTCTCTATCGGTGTCACTCATTTCATGTTGCTGTGCCAAATATATTTGCTATTTCCAAACCTGGTACTTGCACTGATACCATTTTTAATGGAAAAACATATTTTTTCTTTGATTTTTATGCATTCTTCAAATATGATAGAGAATAAGTGTGACTGGAAACTACTGTGGAAGTTGTTCATTGTTGATTTTTCGGTGTTTTATGACAGGGTCTTGCTGTGTCACCAGACTGTCCCCAAAGTCATGACTCTCCTACCTGGAATATTGCACAAACACGCATCTGCCTTCCTGGCTTCTTTCCAAGATAATTCTCAACAGGAAACATCATAATCTTGTACTGGGAAACATAATCTATAGAAACTGATAAAGAAGGGTTAAGATTATTGGTTTTCTACATAGTGGAGTGAATTACTTAATTATGTGCTTTAGATTTTTCATCGATGAAGATATTAGCTTGATTTTCTAAACTATGCTTAATTTCACATCTGTAATATGACACAAATACCTACTGCATAGAACTGAAAAACAGTGGTGCCTCAGCTCACGAACATAATTTGTGTCACCGTCCTGGAGCAGATGGTCGTGGTCAGGTTCATCACCCAGCGTGGAATTTGCAAACGGAAGCAAGGATTTGCTGAATGCTTCTGTTGGCAAACCAAATTGTTTGCCAACAGAAGCGTTCATGAAGCAAGGCATACTGTAATTATGTGACTTAAACCAGGTAAGATGACTGACCTGTATTTTTCCAAAGTTTGTAATATATACTTACAGCCAACACAAGTTCATCTTCAAATAATACTATATTGCTTCATGGGTATTGCAAGTAGCTTATGTCAGAAAAGTTTTAATTTCTCTTGTCCATCCCTTGCAATGTGATGATTTATTTCTCTTTCCCAAAACTACAATGACAAAATGTGTCACTTTTATTTTGCAACAAAGTGTTATATACAAATCAACTAAAAATATGAAAAATAAACCATTTTATTTCTTTTTGACTTCTTTCTTCTCTAATGCTCTTCCTCTCTCCTATATAGAGTTGAGCTTCTGACCTTTATCATTTCCTTCTCTCTGAAGAATTTATGTTAATATTCGGTACAGCAGTCTACTAGGGACAATTTCCATCATTTTTGGTTTTCTGGGCCACTATTTTTCTTCTGTCTTTGAAGTGCAACTTTGTAGTGTATGGCCTTGTACTGTGGAATTGTTTTCTTTTAATACTTTACATATTTCTCTCCATTCTCTTTTGACTTGCGTGCTGTTCGTCTCCACTGTGATGAAAATACAGGTATTATACTAACTTGTAAAGGGAAAAGATTTGTTCGGGCCGACAGTTCTAGAGGATTCGGTCGTGGTGCGTTGCCTCGTTGCTTTGCACCTGTCGGGAACCAGCACCCATGGTGGCACAGCACACTGCTCACCTCATAGGTGGAACAGAAAAGACAGAAGGAGTAAGTGGCTGGAGCTCCATGGCTCCCTTCACGGGCATAGCTCCTAGGATACAAAGCACAAAATGGTACCACCTATGAACGGCACAAATCTGGAGACTGGGTCAGCCAAATTTCCCGTTGCAGGGACCCAATAACCTACACCCACAGCCTCAGTGAGGAGTGGCCTCGTTACGCTCATGGCTTCAGGAGTTCCAGTCCCTAATCACGCGGCTCCAAGTCGGAAAGATCATGGCAGAAGGGCGTGAAAGAGCAGAGCTTCTCATCCCATGGCAGTGGGGAGGCAGAGCACTGGGGCGGCAGCAGAGAGGGAGCGGTGGGCCGCCAGATGCGGATCCTCAACTCATTCTCTCATGGCCCAGCCAGACACACCTCCAGGGCAGACTCCAAAGCAACCAAGTTGCAGCTACATCCTAACCAGCACAACGTCTTTTGTCTTTGATTTCCTCCAATCAAAATATGTTATATCTAGTTACAGAATTTGAGAATTTATTTTGCTTAGTGTTTTCCAGGCTTTTTAGATCTAACCAGTTCAGGAAATTACTCCTCCATTATTCAAAATAAATTCTCATTTCTCTTTTTTGGTTTTCCTGCATAATGCTACAATTTTTGTAATAATCTTGGTTATTAGATATTCTGTCCAATCTTTTTAATTCTTTTTTTTTTGCTTTGAACTTTAAGAGATTTTTATTGGCATATATTCAAGCTCACTGATTCTTCCTATAACTGTTAAATCTAGTAATGAACCCATTAAAGGCATTCTTCCTTTCAGCTACAGTGTTTTTGATTTCTAGAATTTCTTTTTGACTCCTTCTAGGATGTTCCATCTTTCTGCTTATAGTATCTGTCTGTTTTTTTATGCTGCCTTCTTTTTTATTAAAACTCTTAGCAGATTAAACATAGTTGTTTTAAATTCTCTATGTAATAATTTCATAATTTCAAAATATCTGTAGTGTCTGTTTTGAGTTTAGATGTTTGCTTTGCCTTCTAGGGGTGTAATCTTTTGTGCTATATATCATGCCTTGTAACTGTAGTTAAAAGCCAGACAAGATTATCAGAAAAGGGGAACTGATGTAGCTAGACCTTTAGAATGACATTTTATGTTTCTCTGTCCAGGGATTAGGCTCTGTTTATGTTTGCTGTAGCTATGGTGTCAGGGGATGAACTTTCTTTTAGTGTCTATATTTTTGCTTTCTATGTAGTTTTGGATTTTCCTAGACACAGCATAAAAAGAATTTGAGTTTTATAGGTCTTTCACTGTATTTTTATTATGGATTGTGGTAAGGTGGAGAGGAAGAGTGTGTCACAGTTGTACCATTAGGTCAAGGTATTTTAGTGAGCCTCGGGTAGGTATTTTCAGCCTCTCAGGTTGGGTAGAGTCTGGTAAAGTAGCAATCAGTTAAGTATAAATTTCCTGGGACCCAAGGAAATCTAATCAGAATACAAAACCCTGGGAATATATTAGAACTGTTGCTGTTTTCTACTTCCCTACAGGGATGCAAAGGTAATTTTTCTCAAATCATTACAGTAAGTACTTGGTTGAGTACCTGGAATGAAACCTTACAGAAACACAGAAGTTTTCCCTAAAACTGACCCATCCCAGAGTGTTTACCTTTGAAGCTAGTCTACACTGCATGTCAGAAATTCATTAATTATAGTTTAACATTGGTCCTACAGATACTGGCTCCAAGAGGCAGATTCTGCTCCTGGTCATATGTGAGTCTGAATCCATCTACCCGTTTGTGGCAGTTTTCAGTGAAAAATTTGACTTGATTCCTAAATTCTTTGACGGATGTAAGAATTGTTAATTTTCAGTTTGTTCAGCTCTTTTTCACTTTCGAGTGGAACTGATGAACTCTTAACTTTTTACATGTTGAACTGCAAGTCAAAAATCAAATGTTCTATATTAATAAATTCTGTGTCTTTTAAATGTATGGGGTATACATGTGATTGCTGTTATTTTTTATGGTAAATAAAATTACTGAAATGAGCATTATATTCTTTTTTGTTTTTCTATTATGGTCTGATATGCTCAAAGAGCAACAGTTAGAGATACTTTGGTCATGCAATTATTAACCTATGTTGATTGCTATTAAAATGATGAATTTTTAAAAAGCATTACAGATTTTTGTATAGGATTTTCAAGTTTTAATGTATAAGAATTATCTCTCTCATGAACTGAAAAAAGTCACTGATGAGCTAGTGTCTGCATAGACTGAGTGAGTGCTCAAGTTCAGGCTACAGGAGTCCTTTCATGGTGAGAAAGTCCCTAGCCATATATAAAAATATTTATAGGCTCAAATTCAAGTTTATATTCACATATGCTTTACCCCTCACACATTTATGGGAATTTAATAAGATTATATTGTGCTTCTTTTTCCTACTTAACTTTGACGGGTTATTCATAGCTCTCTGTAACTTGTGGAATCTTTGAACTTTTCGTCTTACTGTTTTGTTTTCCACTTCAGACGTATTATCCAGTCTACATTCTCAGTGCAGAGTTAAAAGAAAAATACTAAATCTTTAAATCTCACTTGGTGAAAAGCAGCAGGTGCAGCATTCTCCCCTAAACCCACTTTTCTCTTGTGGGACTGAAGATTCTGTCTCTGATGTCACTCTGGCTCACTGCTGCCTAATCAATAGATGTAGCATGCCTTGATTCATGCCTTCAGATAGAGCTAGAGGACTCGCAAGACGGTTGTCAAATGCCGCATATTCTTAGTATAGATTTACGCCGAGCCTGGTAGCTCCACTATGCTTATATGTTAATTTCTTTCATCATTAAATCTCTCTTCTCATTTTGTAAGAATTCATTCCGTTTGGTAAATGATTGCCATATGTAAGTAAATTGGAGCTCCTTTTATTCATTGGAACGGTTTGAATTGTTTCTTACATAACCTACTTTGGTCTCCTTCATACTGGTAAAATGAAAATAGGTCCTCTCTTTAATTCTATTCACACCTTAACAAAATGTTATTTATTTTGAGGCTGACAGTTCTGTTTGAAAAATATAGGAGGAAAACATGTTGTGTTAATCCAATGTACCTGCCTGGTGGAAAGACTCTGAATATTTGTTTTAAGGACAAGGAAACATTTGAATGTTTTAAATCTTATCTTTCAGACAACTATACTAATAATTTAACTAAGAGCATTATAGGAAATTTTTGGTTGATATTTGAAAAAGAAACTGAAAACATTCTTCTTAGTCTTGTAGCAGTGCATTACATGAAGTGTGTCAAGACTGTAGCCTCAACAAAATAAATGTATACATTCAGAAATCTTTGTAAATTAATAGGAGCAAATATATATAATTGGAGATTATTTGAATATCGATGTGCATATACGTATATACTCATATGAACAGTATATATTTACCCTTACGTTATACATACAGTAAACAAATTCATTTTGTATATCTCAATTGAGAAATGTACATAAATGGATAACAAATAATTTGTTTCAGTATTTTAATAAGAAAGCCGACTGCATTTTAAAAATATAAATGCATTTCAATAAAAAATGAACAATGCAGCTAACCATTATATAGAGACACAACATGTGTTTTTAAGCTTATATAATTGACACAGGAATAAATTATTTTTATGTACTTATACAAATGCATTCTTCTACAGTCATAAACATCATGATATGAGGCAGTTATTTTTTGGAACAGAGAAAGCAATAAATTTAGAAAGAAAGAGATATGAAGATAATTGTAGAGAGGAGAAAAGCTCAGAAAACCATATAGTTCTCAGTAAGAGGGAAGAACAGGAGGCTGCTTAAGGACTGAGATGACAGATACCTGCCACACACACACACACACACTCTCCAGATGAATGCTATGGCCTAGTGTTTTTCCTTTTGAAAAAATGTTTTCAATGGGATCCTTGCTACTTGGGTCTCATGTTTGGTCAAAGAAGGTTCTGAAGGCGGGAAAAGGTAAGCCATCAAGTTCACAAGAACAGACATTCTGGAGTCAGGGAATAGAGCAGAAGGAACCTCAGGAAGGTCACACTGCCATTAACTATACCCTAAACAGTGGTTTTCAGGGCCTGGGACATGAGGGAAGTGGAGGTTGTTGTTCAGAAGGCTCAAAGTTTGCAGAGTCCAGGCTACCAGGGAAGAGGTGAAGGCTGCTATGTCAGGGCCAGCTGCTGGGACTTGCAGGACAGCGTGCTCGGCTGGGTGCTGCCCCTTCCTCTGCTTCTCCTCCCCGCTGCCTCCCTTCCCAGGACTCACGCGGTCAAGGCTCAGGCACAGCAAGGCGCTGTCTGGGGGCTTCCACTTCACCTCCAGGGCCCGGCGCGGGGCACCCTATCATCACACTCAGACCTGTGCAGCTTCTCAAACGCCGGGACAACCACAAATGCTGGGCCTGTTCTAGTCCAAAACTTCAAGGTCATGAAGCACAAAGGCTGTGGGGGACCACAGAGCCAGAGCAGGCAGGTGCAAGCAAGGGCCTAGGTTGTCACCTACACTGGAGAAATCAACTACAGAGCACGCTGCTGGAGAACTGGGACATTTTAATGCAGGATTGGCTGGACGCTGAGTAAGCTTTAAATATACCACTCCAAAATAGACCATTTTGGCATACAGATTGTTTGGAGCCAAAGGCATTAAAAAAATAACAACAAAAATAAACCAGGTGTGTGAAGGTAACTGACTTTTCCCTTTTCCTCCCTAAGAGCAGGAGATAAACCTCCACACAGAAGATGCCCTTCCCACACCAGGAGAAAGGTCATGCTCCTCTCAAGTGCAGGAAGTCAAAGTGCAGAGAAATCCATGCAAACCAGTCTTGTTCAGGTCACTCCTGAGCCAAAGCCCCTTGGCTCACTCTTCCAGTTGATCATTTTTCCAACATCAGTGACTTTTTAAGTTTTTATTTCCCAGACTTCTGTGTCCCATAAACTTACATTAAATAGATATTTATGGTTTTTCCTATTTAAATAGATGCAAGTGTTCAGTTTTAAGAGCAGCAAGTTTGGAAAACCTAAAGTACAGTATAGCAACAATTATCAATAGTGCTGCCTTGTGTATCTGTACTTTGCTGGGAATAGATACACACAGACACACACACACACACACACACACAAACACACACACAAAGGGCAACTTTGTGGTAACCATTCCACAATGCATGTGTGCATTAAATCATCATGCTGCATACCTTCAATACAGGCCAATTCTGTTTGTCAATTTTATCTCAGTTATTCTGGAATAGAAAGGATGTTTTTAAAGATGCTAATGCACAGTATGTATGCATATACATGCATATATATGCATATATATACATATATATAGTTAATGTACATAGATTTCTAATAAATTTTATCAATTAGCCTAGGTAAGGACATATACTTTCCTTTGGTTTTTAAAATTTAATTGTATTAATTTTATTTATTTTCCAATTTAGAATGCTCATTGCGATGATAAAGCCAGAACTCAATAACTTAATAGTAAAAATAAGGACTGTTTTGGGAAAAAAAACAGAAACTGATATGATTCTTAGTTTAATAAAATGTAAGAACTTCCATTAAAAAGTGAGACTTAAATTGATAGACATTAAAGGCAATATGAAATGCCCAGATAGCTGCAAAAGAATCCAAACTAGTTTCTTTGAATCTTGTAATCAACAAGACCACCTACTTTTTTTAAATTTCAAAATAAAAAAAGAACAAAAACCATGATATATAATTTCAAAACAACATAGGAAGAGATTGATAATGGTTAATATATTGTATATTATCTTCAAAGTAGTTGCTCAGATTCTAAGATATAGACATGAAGAAATGAACAAACAATGAAAGCAAAAACCATTCTTTCTGATGAACAAAGATTAGTAGTATAGTGTATGTATGTGTGTATATATATATATATATATATATATATATATCCTTTTCTTGGCTTTTTCTCTTTTCCCTCATCCCAGTTATTCTTTCCTTTTGAGCAATTTATTCCTCTTTCACTTTCACAGTATCTATTGTACATTTTGGATCCTATTTATTCTTTCAGATTTTTATACTAAGGTGACAATATGATATTTACACATGTGAGTCTGATTTATTTAATTTCTGAATATGGTCTCAAATTGCATCCATTTACCTGAAAAGGCTTCTAGTTTATCCTTATTTATAGCTGAGTAGTACTCTGTTGTAAAAATGATACGTCTTTTTATCCATTCTGTGGTTGATGGGCATTTGGGTTGTTTCCAAGATTTAGCTATTACAAATTATACTGCTATAAACATGGATTTACATATATCACTGGTATGATGTTTTCAGTTCTTCTGGGAAAAGTGTCTCAGACAAAGGACTTCTTTCTAGAATATACAAAAAATTAAAATAAATCAGACCCAAATTCAAAGACCCAATCCAAAAATGGGCATTTGAGATGAATACACACTTGTCAGATGAAGAAACACAAATGGCAAATAAATATATGGGATAATGTTCAACATCACTGGTTATTTAAGAAGTACAAATTAAAACAACACAGAGATTCTATCCCACTCCAGAAAGAATAGCCAAGAACAAGAAATCAACCAATAACAAATGCTGGCAGGGCTGTGGAGAAAAAGGAACCCTTCTCCACTGTTGGTAGGAGTGCAGACTAGTGCAACCACTGTGGAAATCAGTGTGGAGAGTCCTTAAAAAAGTAGGTTCCGAGGTTCCATTTGACCCACCTGTTTCCCTTCTGGATATTTCCCCAGAAGAACTGAAACCATCTGCTTTTTCAAGCAGACTGTTTATTTAAGAAAATGTTTATTAGAGTACTGTTGTAGTCAAGTGTTGTGAGAACAATTAAAATCAGGACATGGAGTTTATAATATTGTTTTTATGGCTACCCAGAGTTAACACAAAAAATGCAAGAAATCTATCCACAACACTAAAGACATAGAATATTTATCCAAGGGCCCGAATCCCACAGCAATGTCCCACATGAGTCCAGATGAAGACAAAGAGCTCATGACAGTGCCTCCCACGAGTCCAACTGGAGGTCTAGAGCCCACAAGAAGGACTCACTCCAGTCTCTTGTATGGATCTGTGCTGAGAAGGCCCAAAGTTCAGCTGTGGAAGCTAGAAAGTCTATGCCAGCGGGGTGAAGGAGCTGTGCTGGTAGGTTGAGGGTTCTACGCTGGAGCCAAGAAGTCACACTCACAACAAACACCAGGGATGTCCTGAAAAGCACCACAGCCATCCTCAGTGACACGGAGGCCCCGAGGTCCTCCGATGACAAGCATAGTCGAGTACATGCCTGGAAGCCAGCGTGACGAGTTCATCCTGGAGACCAAGCGGCACACGTCTTCCGCTCTGGAGCCAGGAAACAATGCTTGATGTGAGGACCAGAGCTTCTCCAGGAGAACCAACGGCTCAAACAGCAACACGTAGGAGAACCCACAACACCTCAACACCTTCCTTCTCCTTCTCCACGTCTCTATTTATGCTGGCAACTTTTCTCAGGTGCAACATCTACACTTAGTGCCCTGCTGATTTAATTCTGCTGGCGTTAAGTTGACCACCAGTTTTTAATCCATAAGTGCTATTAAATATCTATTTAAATTATTAAAAATAACAACATTTGAAGTCCTGGATGACCTCATCGAATCCAGCTAACTCTTCGGGGTTCATTTTATCATGAACACTACTGGGGAGCCCCCAAATGCAGCCTCAGAAGCAGCTTGTGAGCAAATCCTGATCTCTAGACTTGCACTAGACTCTGCAGGTTTTTGTTAAAAAAAAAAAAAAAGATTTTTAGTCTGTTTTTCTTCTAGCAAATTCCAGAAGAAAACAGAAAAGTGAACACACAAAAAAAGCTCTTGTCATTGTTTGAGAACAGGTCAGCCCACTACCGCTGATAAATTCTTTGAAATAGGTTACTCCACAGCCGTAGGCATTGGTTGCTTTTTCAGACAATTACCTGACTGTCCAACCAAAACACCTTCTTAAACATTCCAATATGTTCTAAGGAAAAAGCTATGAAGTGTGACACGGAGTATTAAAATACTTAAAAGCACGCCTGCACTTCTCTGGCGGGGAGAAGTGCTGTTAACGGAGGTGCATAAACTTCAGACAACAAGGGCAGAGTGTGTGAGGAGAGATTTACTTCATGGGCAGTCCTCTGCCCTCAAAGGGTTAAATGTTAACAAAGTTGAAAAGCAGAAATCAGGCCCCTATTAGTCTTGGACACTAATCTTGTTGACGGCCGAAGTGTTTCCTTATTCTATCCCTATTTATTATATTGAAGCAGGGTTATGTGGCGGTGACTAATGACCAAACATCTGCGCATAGTGACCCTGAAAATCCTCCAGCCATTGCTGTTCACAATTAAATACCACATGAACTAAAATGATATTTTGGCTTGACCAGGACAAATTAGGGTAGCGAAAGCAAAAGAAGCAGCTTTGCCATTAGCTTTGTGAAAATCACAGACTATAGACATTTTAAAATAAAAGGCTGGGTTTTCTTAAATACTGGTATGTCTCATCTCCATCATGCAGTAAGGAGGGTAAAGTAACTATTTTGAGAAGAAAATGGGAATCCTGGTGGACGATTTATTGTTGGTACTGAGAAGAGTTCTTTTAAGCTTTACCTCCCAGGGTTTTGATTGAGCTGTGGAAAATCAGATTATTTCAGGTTAAACCGTTGGCAAACCTCATTTCCAGGGTAATTAATTTTATAGACAAACATACCAAAAGGGACAAGAAGGCAAACGTTATCATCAGCACCCAGATTTTTCATTGACGACAAATGAGTTTGTCTTGCACAGGTAGAAAGGCAGTGGAGGTGACCTAGAGTGCAATGGTCACCAAGAGCAGAGATGGGGCTGCCGGACGGAAATGCAGAGGAGCAGGTGAGTTGGTGAGTTGCACCAGGAATTGTGATGTGGAACTATGCAAGGAAGGTGCTCAAAGAAAGCAGCGTTTGAGCACCAGCGTTTTTCTCTCCTGGGATTGGGCGGGGCAGTGCTGGGGAAAGGATGGTGAAGGTGTGGAACTCAACACCTCTACTGATTCCACAGGCGAGGTAGGCTACGTGATTGTGATTCAACTCTCACAGTAAATTCAAGCGCATTTCCTACTGGACTAGCAGAAGCTGCTAATGTGTGGTATAAAGCTTTACTTCAAGGAGATCACACACCAAATCCACCAGTTCCGACAAACTCTGATCTAATGAGGTCACAAAATGTGTTCAGTCTAGATGCAAACCTGCACCAAGGAGCCCGCAACTTACAGGGCGCTCTGAATCTGAAAGGAAGGAAAGGATTATGGGAAATTCATATAAATTATATCTGGGCTCATATCCACATCTAATTTCACTAACTAAAAAAAATGAAAAAACTCCGAAAAAACACATGACTAAGAATATGACATGTAACATAGGTTTAAAAATAACTTCTTGTAAAATTACCTTCAAAAAATATTGCCACATCTAAGAAAAATACAAAGGAAAATAAAAACAATGAAACACAGAATATAAAACATGGGTGAAATAATGAAATTAATCATATAAATTAGATACTATAGAATTCAGAAATAAGTTGAGAGTTAAAATATCATTTTGTAAGCGACAAGTAACAATGCAGGAAAAATAAAAGACGTAACATGTCTAAATAAAAACTATAGAGATGATAGAAACGATGTCATTGAAGCAGAGAAAAGGCACTTTGTATGGAATGCAATTTAGCATCAAAAGTCTAGCAAACTAATGTTTTGTATTTTGAAGTGGATAACAAATGATGGAATTTATAAACCAAGACTTACAGATGAACCTATGGAAATCAGTATAAATACAAAATGACTGTGAGAAATCTTGTATGTCAAGAAAATTCATGTAAGTGAATGCGAATTTATATAGTACTGAAGGATGTGAATTTATATAGCACTGAAGGTTGATCCAAACATATCTAAGAGCAAATGCCATGTCACTGGAGTAATACTTCTCAAATTGTTTTAGAATATTTCTCAAAACAGTACTATTTAGACATTATATGATATAGGATAAATAACATCAATGTGGTGAAGTACCCAGCGCTTCTGGCTGCTGTGTGTATTACACATACTTAGCACATACCCCTTTTTGTGTTTCTCACAGTTAATGTGATTAGTTATGTCTGCACACTTTCCATCAAGTTTAGTTTCTACCAGTTGCTTATAATTCTTTTGCTAACTTACCTGAGAAATATTGGTGTGAATTGTAGAAAATTCATTTAAATATACCTAATATAGAGTAGATAGCAAATATTTTAAAAGGATCCACACATTAAAAACTACATGTGAGACAGAACTAACTTGGGCTCAGATAAAAGTTCATCATATTAGATTTTAATACTACTTAGTGTGATACTTGGTTCTTATTTTTAATGTAAAATATTGTATTGAGCATTTAAGGAAGATAGTAATAGGCAGCAAAAGAAAGAGTGAAAGAAGAATGATAATTAGGAGTAAAGGTAAAAGCAAAAGCAATGGGTTTCTAAAAATCAATAACATTGGTAAATAAAAGTCAAATTTAAAGTACAATAGTTTAAACTAAAATAATAGGATTAAAAACACATGACTATAAATACAAATTAGAAGATACAGGGAGATAACTTTAAGACTTTTTGTGATTTTGAAAACGTGCCAGTAAATACTTGCAAAATCCTACGAGAAATTGATCATGGAAAAAAACTGAAAAACAAAAGATAATGAAAATGTCCTTAGGAAGACACCGAGGCCTTGGCCCCGTCACAGCCCGCACCCTCCATGGTGCACGTTTGTTTGCTTCCCGAGGTGTGCAACAGACAGCGCCTGGGTCACCTCTGGAATTCCCGAAGGAGTTAGGGTTGGGGTCAGGAATCTGAGTCATTCTGATGTTATTTCATGTGTCCCACAAACGGAGATAAGTAAGGAAACCAGTGAAATCAACCACAAATCCATTAGATTTTTAACAAAATTTTAAAGAAAATGTATGATAAGTCACTTCTGTAATTTCTTATGTTACCTAATACCAGTTTGTAAATACTGAAATCATTTCTAAAATCTGTTTATGGTCATCAGTCTAACCTCTTGATTTAAAATACAACAATAATTCCAAAAATCCTTAGAGGGTTTTCATAGACTTTAACATCTCTTCCCAACACAAGCTTGCTCAGACTTGTGCTTCACCAGAAAAAAAGGAATTCTTTTTACTAGAAGCCCCTGCTTCTAGTAGTCTGCATATCACAATTTCACATATACATGTATACATGTATTGCTATATGTAAATATATGACTGTAAACAAATGGAATTAATGATTATCCCAAACTGAAGCCTCAATAGGTCAAATCAATATTTTTCAGTATTCACTTTTCCCAGTCTGAGTAGTTTGTAATCCATAGGAAACACTAGAAAATGTCTAAAAAGAGCAGATCTTCAAAAGCTTTTATTTAATAGTAGAGAATATGAGTAACAGGAATTGAGATAAGAGAAATATCCCATTATCTGAAGAGGTCCGTGTTTTTATTAAGAGTAAACACTGACTCTCCTAAACCTTGAGTAACAAACCATTGTCATCCACTATCTTCTGCATGACTCACATGCAGAACTGCACTGTGGTAAAAACAAGCAGAAGTCGTTCGTGGGAAATAAGTTTAAATTTCTGAAATGTGGTCACATTTTCTGAATAAATGAGTTAAGCAGACACCATTTGTTGATAAGCATCATATGGGAGAATGGAGAGTCTGCCACAGTCAGAGGGTAAATCAATCATGGGCCTGAAAATCGAACCCACATGTGCAGACTTGCAGAGTGGCTCGAGCCACCGGCCAGCACTCTCTCATCGCGCTCTTAGCTCTGCTCTGTCGGGGGAGGGCTGTTAACGGGAGTGTGATTAGACCAGAAAGCAGGGCCCAGGGCAACACACAGAGCTGCCATCTCATTCGCCACGTTAGTTTATGTGGCCTGATGCACATCATTTGGTGTTAAGAAATGAATAAGGTATTGTTTATCCTGAGATGTTTCCTAAATCTGTGCAAAGTCAGGAAGAGATCTCTGATTGCTGAAGGACCACAGCCCAGTATGAGCAGCACTGGGCGGAAGGACAATCTGAAAATAAGTAGATAATGTTGAAGGGCCATTCTGTTTCTTTGCCTCAGAGCAAGGGCAACCGATGGTATAACAGGACTGCAGCAAACAATGTGCTTTTCCCCAAGTATTCCTTCATTTAGGAATTTCTTCCTCATGCATTTATTTATTCCTCCTTTAATTGTATAACAAATCAAGTACCAGTTTGTCCCAAGTCCTGTCACAGCATGGAAGAGGCACCCCCACATCAGAATGCAGGGCGGGGCAGACATAAGATAGATCCAGACCCTTCTGGCGCTGGGGAGGAAAGGCCAACCTGAAGTAATCTAATCAGGGCAGCCCTCCTGAGGACACCTACATAGCTAAGAGCACAAATAGCGTCAACAACAGCTGGATCTAGGGCCTCCAGTGTGTTTCAGGGTGCCTCCTCTTCCTCTTGACTCCTTGGCTGGACTTTAATCTCCAGTGACTTTTGTCTGAGGCATATGTCCAATAACGAGCCACAAACATGACCCACAGATTTACACGGGGTTTAGTGACTGACACCTTAGGGAAAAAAGACCCTTTTATCCATGTGTTTATATCAGTTTTAAAGTGGAATCTTGTTTTCACCACTTGGCTCATATGTCCCTCTTGAGTTCCTCCTTGCAGTAGGAGAAATTCAGTCACCATCGTCTTTGATCTGGGCCACGTGTCTGTCTTGCAGGTGGGGAGGTGAAGCGCATTCCTGCTGAACCACAGGAACAAGAGCAGGAAAGCGCAGTTTTTCAAAGCCAGGAAGATGAAATACCATAATCATTATGAATGCTTTTTAAAAGCCCATTTATGAAGCTTTTGTGTGGAAATACAGATAAGCTTAATTAGAGCACAAGACAAGTGGTGTTTCACATTTAATGGAGTAGGAGTGAAGGAAGAAGGCTGAGAATAAGAGGGAAGGTTGTCCTGGGAACTTCTCCCCATGTCCCACGTCTGTGGAGTGAGCAGGAAAGAACTGAACACAGCTCAGGAAAACCGTGAGATTGTGCATTCATTTCAGGTGGAAATACCCTGGAGAGGGCCATTGAAGAAGGCTCAGAGATGCTCCAAGAGTAAAGGGAAAGGGTCTTTAGGTCCCACAATTCCCACACTGACCCCCAACCTCAGTCAGCTAAGGTAGGACATTTGTCCTATGGAAAATACACCAGCCATAAACTGCCCCAGCAAAGTTTGCTGGGCCTTTTTCCATGTATACACAAAGCACCAGAAACTGGGTCTTTTTTTTTTAAATTTAAGAGAATATCCTTTGATTGGATGTGCCAACATGTAGATGACGAGTTGTTAACATAATTGTTAATGTTGTGACTGGCCCTGCAAGAGCACTAGAATCAAATGAAAGATTAAAAGCAGGACCTTTTGATTGGTCCACATTTCTCAGGAGTCAGAAGCTTGACATCATTTGGGGTCTTGGGTTCTGCACACTTTCTTTTTCTTGGAGACATCTTTCTCAACTGTGTAGCTATGGATTTTGACATTTAACAGCTTGTACCTGGTTTGGCCCAGCCCTAATAGCCTACCTCATTTCCCCATGAGAGACATAATCCCTGTAATTCCTTGTGGGAGGTGAGGGAGTGGAGGTCTCCTTAGAGCTGCTTCCTGGTGAAAGGGACCGTGGCTCCAGTTGCTGGGAATTTTGTGTTCCCTGACTTTGTTGGGACATTGACAATTATTGGTTTGGCTTAAAAAAAAACATCTAGAAGACAATGGGAACAGAGTTAGCACCTGCATGCCAGGAAGTGTTGGGGTCCTACTCAGTGAGAGAAAGCTCAGTGAATTTCTCAGGAGAGTCCCAGGCAGTCCTCCAGACCATCATCTGAAGATAGGTGTTGTGAAGTCTAGAATGGACAGTGTAAACTATTAGGTTGAAGAGGCAGGGATCAAGTTTGAGAAGGAGCAGGGTGTCAGTGAGTAGTCCCAAGACAGGAAGGAGCCACGTGATTTAGGAAAGTAAGATTAAAGAGGATCAAGGTATCTCAAACAAGTCAGCACATTTGCTGGTCTATCTTAAGAGAGACACTATGACAGATTCGGCAATGAGAGTTTATTTCCCTGTAAAGTGACTTGGTAGAAGTCTATCTGTAGAGAAAAAAAACACAAAGCAAAATGTGGAAACAACAGATATTAGACTGATGGCCAAGAGTCTGACAGCCATAGTCCAAGCAGGGTGATCCACATTCCGGACCCTTCTAGAAACTGAGACCCTGAAACAGATGCCCTTAGACTGAGGTTGACCGGGGCTCACTCATGGCCCTGCTTTTCCACACTCTGAGTGGTACTGGAGTCTTGCTGTTTAGGAGAAGCTTCAGATATTCCAGAGGTTCACAGTGGCACTTTTCCTTTTTGGAGTGGGCCCATGGTTCAGACGATTCAGGTGAGACGTAGTCTATCCTAGAAAGGTGAATTCAGGTATCTGTCTCTGCTGCTTTTACTGTAGTGAATATGGCTGGGGTCGCTGATGGGGCCCTCCTGTTTCACTCTTAGTTGGCCTATATGAACCCCTCCTTTCTAAGTGGTAATGATCATTTGGTGCCCAGGGCAAATACACAGTGGTCCTTGTACCAGGAGCGCACAGGATTTGTTGCCATATGGTAGCACTGCCTGCTGTGCGTGGCACAGGTTAGTAAGACACTGTCAGCGCCCTCTGGACTCTGGGTGCACTGCCACAGCAGAAGACAGAAAAGGCCTCGCATATGGCACCTCAGGTGGATTTATATTTAGCCCAGTTTGCAGGGCATTTTGAATCATCATGAGGGCTACTGGCAATAATCAGACCCAAGACTTGAAAGTCTCTTGGCAAAGTTCTACCAGAGTCCAGGTAAAGAAGACTATCACACTGAAGGAGCTGAGAGAGTTGAAATCAGGGGATGATTTCCTTGAGAATCAGCCTCACTAGCTGCAGCCTTTTCCGAATGGGTAAGGAAGGCCTCCATCCATCCTGTAAATGTGTCAGTTAGGACTGGTTCCTCACACACTGGCATGCGGGTAATGTCTGCTTGCTGGTCCCCTCCAAGGTTTATCCCTCTCCCCTCCACAGATTTGAACGAAGGAGGTAGTTTACGTTTTCCATGGTCATTGTAGACAGAGAATGTGCAATGTCAGCAGTCCTGTCTGGTGGTTGCCTGTAGTTCTGGATCTGCAAAACTCTGAGAGGTCATTCCCCATGTAGCATCTCTACCCATGTGGACAGGAGCCTAAGGGCTTTTAGAACCTTCCATGTGTCCCTTGAGGAACCATTAGATTGCTTCCCAAGCACACCACCACTCCTCCTTGTCTTAAGGCCCATTTCTCTGCCTGCATAGACAGGTTGGTTTTAATGGTTCCTCAGAAGCTGGGACTAAGGCTAAGGTTTAGGGTGCCGTAAGGGTACCCTTTCTATCTCTTTGTCGGTCTTCTGATTTCCCACAGTGATTTTAGACTTGTGCCTCTGGAATCCCTCGCCACAGATGACAGTGACATGTCTGGGAAGGTGGACTTCCTCAGGAGTGGTAGAATTTCCTTTTTATGCTTTATATGTGGCTTTTGATTAGTTAGCCAGCCCTTTTAAGATTGCTGCATGAACGTCTCGCACTAGAAGGGCACATTTGGAATCTGGGTAAATATACATGTGCCAGAGGTGGGAGGGTTGGCCTCAGTCACCTGTGTAGACAGGCCCTGCTTAACCTGTCTTCTGGACACTTCTGAGGTTACCATAAATACTTGCACCACTCTTAATCCTACTTAGCTGATGAAGTGTCTAGAAGCATGGCCTGGTACTTGGTAAGTCATTCTATTGTCAGGCATGAATGATTTTTTGTCTGAAGAATATTCCTGACCTAATGGGGCATCGAGACTTTCAGTTTTTGATCCAAAGTAGGTCTTGTGACATCTATTAGGATAGCTGCAGCCACTATTACCATCAGACAGCTTCCATGCAGCAGCCTCTCTATAACTTTTTTGAAAAATATGCCACTGCATACAGTTCTTGCCCTATAGTTTGGGTCAAGGCACCTAAATCCATTCCTCTCTTTTCTGACATGTGCAGGAAAAAAGGTTTTCTTCAGTCAGATATTCCTAGTGTTAGCACCTCAGTGACAGTATGCTTTATTTCTTGAAAGGCACCGTTAGCTACTTGAGTCTATTTAAGGGCTCATCCTCAGTCAGGAGCTCTGACAGGCTCGTATAGAGGCTTTGCCTTCGTTCAAAACTGGGTGTTGAGATTCAGCAGAAGCCTGCCATTCCCAGGGAAGAATGAAGCTGCTGTTTGGTGGCAGGGGCCCAAGACTGCAGACAGCCTGGATCCAGTTCCTAGACAGCTGTCATTTCCCAAGAGGAGGAACACATCCCAAATACTGCACTCCTGATGGGACATCTGAGCAGTTTCTTTAGAGAATTCATACCCTTTTTTAGCTAAAAATTGAGTTTGTATAGAATAAGGATGGATAGCTCCCAAGTTGGACTCTCCCAAGAGGAGAGTCCCTTGTTTCAGCTCTGGATTTCCGAAGTCCTTCTCAGTGCCCAATCAAAAAGGTGTGAGCTATTTTTAAAGTCCTCTAGGAACACCATCCAAGGATATTGTTGTTTTCTTTTGAGATGGAATTTTGCTATTTAAAGGCCAACAGGATTCAGTAATTTGGATGGAGAAGAATAGAAAATAAAACATCTTTGGGAAATAACATATAACCGATTTGTGACTCCTGGAACTTGGGAGAGGATTGTGCATGGACCTCCCACTAGAGGGTGGACTGGAAGTAAAGCCCCACTAGAGGTGGAGGTCTTGTACCACATGGTACTTCCCGTAAGGTGTTACCACAGGGGAAGCGGGAGTTCGTGAACAGACCAAGGCTCCAGAAGGCCACACTTTGGATTCCTGTCTGTGAGAGCTGGAGGCTCTGCACACCTCTTCCTGGCTAAGGCGGTGTTTTCAGTCGGGAGGCTGGCAGGAGTCTTTAGCTTTATACCTACCAGTCCTGCCGAATTTGCCCACGTGGATACTCCATTATACCATACAGCAGGACCTATCTGCTGGTCAGCAATTAGTCCAAGGAGGCCGCTGTACTCCCCGAAGGCGGGATTCATTCTGGTCTTACTGAAGTCAGAGAAAATCCCTGAACTTATAAACAGCAAATCTCTTTCTAATAAGGGAGTGGGACACTGGGACAATTAAAAACTCGTAGATATGTCAAAGCAGGAGTAAAGAGGCTCTTACTATGGCTGTCTTTGACCCCAACTCTGGCAACAGATCTAGAGGAAGGTTTTCTGGAGAAGGCAAGCAAAGCACAGTAAGCTGCCCTTGTGATGATAAGAAACTGAATTTGCTAACCAATCCCATCCACTGTGAGGCCCCCCACTGGTGAGGGAGACAGCATGGACACAGGCACTGCAGACACCCTTCAGTTCCCCGCATCAGAGTGGGAAATGAGGGTCTGGGCTGGTTGGCCCCTCTGGGAATGGAGACAGCCGACCCTCCAGGGACCTGGATCAGCCACGTCAGCCCATGACACACAGAGCAGGTGGCACATAGAGACAGGCTGGTGCCAGTTTTCTTGCATCGAAACCAAGAACTCTGCCCTTGATTGGCTCGAGTTTTCCCTTGGGTGACTTGAGCGTGCCCGAAGCACTGCCTTGGCAGCAGTCATCATGGCCTGCTATTGCTCTAGGTTTCTCTCCTTTTACCCTCTTCCAGATCCTGATTGTTGAACACAGAGAAGACTTGGACCGAAGGAGTCTGAGGACTCATCTGAAGTTTTGTGATTTGTGCCAAATGTCTGGGGCTGACTAAGAACTCTTGCTCTATGAGTGCCTCTTCCTCCTGGGAAGATGGGTCTAAGCTTGTGTATTTATGGAAAGCGTCTTCTAATCAGCTATGGGAGACAGTGTTCGCACACAGATGCAAGTGTGGAAGCAAAACAGGACTCAGTAGTGACTCATGTCCCTCCCCCGCAGCGGGGGGATTCGAGTGCCGCGGATGCTGGACAGAAGCCACTCAACTGCATTCAGGAAGTCCCTGGGCTCTTTCTCCTTTTCTTCATTTGTGTTTGGGGAATTCAGTTTTTCCTTCTGAATTTTTTCTGCCCTTTGTTTTGTTTTTTATTCTTTCTTTTTCTTGTTCATTCTTTCATGGTAGTTTTATCTAATCCTGTTTATTTTCCTTCATTCTTTAGTTGAATGGTTTATCCCCCTTCTCCCTCCTCCTCACCTTCATTTTCTTTATTTGTAGAATTCCACTGTTTCATTTCCCCTTCTCTGCCCCTCCATTTTTGTTAGTATTACAAAATTATTATTGTTATGCCTTAGTAATATTTAGATATATAGCCATCCATATTATTATTGTCGAATCTTCTGCTTTTGTTGATGATGGTGTAGTAGGTGCAGTTGATATTTACTATATGCTAATATTCATTTTGTCACTGTGTCTATTATTACAGATCTTGTTTCTACAATTAGGAGCAGTACAGTGGCAGCTTTTATTGGCTCTTATTATACGCCAATATCCAATTTGCTTTTTAGTCTGTTACTGTTGCTGACTTGTTTGCTGTTGCCAGCAGTGGCATAATCTTCACTATTGACTGGTTTTGCTGTATGCCAATATTCTGTTTGTCTCTGAGTTATCAACCTTACTGTTGCTGGTTTCTGGAGAACTGGGTGCTAGGCGAATAGCCCTGTACCCTCCCCTTCCCAAATTAACTGAGGTGGGCAGATCTTGAAAGAGAAGCCAAGGTCTATAGTCAGCCATGGCCAGAGTGCATCACTAAGAAGTAGAACTAATAAAGAAGTACATGCATAACAGCAACACTCCTTCTACTTTCCCAACCCTCAACCATCAGTGTGCCCCCCAAACGTGAGAGAAAAAGGCAAGAAAATGCATACCCCAAACTATCAGCTTTCCCAATGCTGACCCATGTGGAACTGAGGAAGAAGAAATCAAAAGGCAAACAGCTGCATCATTCACAGTGACAAAAGAGAAGACAATACAGAAAAATAAGGTGCCTGGTGAGCTTAAAGTGATGTAACTAAATAGGTATATGATTTAATGGACAGAAGACCAGTGATCTTACACAAGACACAAACGTAAACTAGCTGAGCTAAACAAAATGATGTGTAATAAAAATGACCAGTTTAGCAGAGAATTAGAGGCCATGCAAAAGTACCAAACAGAAATCTAGTGGATAAAAAATTGCATTGAATGTGTAGGCAGAAATAGTCATTCTGTTGAGAGTGTCAAAACTAGAATATACTGCTGATAAAGGTGACCATATACTCAGAGACATCTTAAAAACAAGAGATCATGGAAAATACACTCAATAGCTGTTGATAATTAAGAACACTTATATAAAATAAGTTGAGATTAGTGAACAACACAGCAAAAGTGATATAACTGACCTGTTCATAGACATCATAGCAGAAAACCTTCCAACTTTGGGAAATAATTTAACATACAGGTAAGTGAAGCATATAGAAACCCAAACAGCTGTGATTAGAAAAGATCTTCTCCATGGCACATGATAGTCAAAATTCCAGAAGTCCAAAACAACAGCAGACTCTTAAATGGTATTAGGGAAAAACAGAAAGTCAGTTATAAATCTAAACCCATTACAATGATAGCAAATTTCTTGACACAAATTTTAAAGGCAAGAAGAGTCTGAACTTCTAAAAGAAAGTTGTAAAAGAAAGCAACTTCTACTCCAGGGTAACATAGCTTGTGAAACTATCCTTCAAAATTGATGGAGAAATAAGAGTTTTCCATAAAACAGTACTTTAGGAAATCAATGATCAATAATTTGTGAGTGAATAAGAGCCAAACAATTTTTAAATCAAACAGAAAATTAGGAGGAATAATGAAAATGTCTTTTCTAATTTTGGAACCTGATGAGTATCATGATGAATTCTGCAAAATTGAGACATGATCAGACAATTTGTGCTACAGTGATATCACTTTTACTGTTGGACTTCTTGCTACAAGAAAATGTGGATAAGACAGTGTAGGCCTGTTTGTTATATCTTCAATATCTTGCAAGACATTTAGGTTTCATCTTCTACTTGAAATAAAACAATCATTTTAGATGACAAAGGATGGCAGTGAAGTCTGGAGATCATTGATATCTTTTATATCTTTTTCTTACTGAGTTAATATTTACTGCAATTAAAATCCTTTCCTAGTGTTCTGGATTCTTTTCACTATAGTCTCTACTGTCTTTCTTTTTTTCATGATGTATTTAATTTTTATGGTTCCCTGATAACTGGCCTAGTTTGTAACTTAGTCTTTAGCAGAAGTGTATTTGTAAAAATAAAGGATAGAGCAGTGCTTCCTACAGATAGGTATTCATGCTTTGCTTTTCACTGCTAGAAGATTTCTTCTTTTGTATTTTAAATTGGGCCTTCATAAAAGCAATTGTGTTAAAATTGCTCTCTTCTTAACAAAACACCTCCCCTAGTTCTACTTTTCTAATGAGTGAAGGGACCAATGAAAATAATGAGGAAAGGGGAAACTGATCTCTTGCATTTCAAAATGAACAGATTCACATGTTTTCTAGAACATGAAATAAAAATATCTTTTCCTCTATATGTATCCATCATTTCCTATCATACGTACATGTGTATTCACTTTTAAAACTGACTATGTTTGTTTGAAAAGACAATAATTTTATTATTTAGTTAAATTTCTGAAACCTTTTCTTCAGAGTTGGCCAACAATCATATATATGCCAACTCCATTTAACGATGGCCTATTGATCTACACATGCAACTTATGACTCAGTGGATCAGACAACGCCAACTCATAACAGGAAGCATAACTGCATAGGTAACCTGCTGTCCCACACACAAGACGTCAGTTTCTGTTAAGGCCCAGTATCAGGATAGGAGCTGCTTTTCAAAAAGAGAGCAGTTGGCCAGAGCTAGTGGAAGAAACTTGCTCTGAAATCCTAGAGGCCTCTGTTGGGCCCTGCCAGATATTCCAAGTCGCTTGTTTTCTGCTACTGACACGTCACGTGCCACTGGACCTGCCGGATCATACAGTTCCCACGTCAAACAGCCACCACAGCAGCCTGGATGGACCTGCTCAAAGTCTTTTCTTGCTCCATACCCCACTTAGCACCTGCAGCTTTCTGCGTCCCTGGGTGAGAGGGCTAGAATAACATACCTACCTGATAAATGAGTTGCTTCTGAAATCCAGAAAGGCCCACTAGATACCATGCCTCTTTTTTTGGTTGTGGGTTGGGGGGACAGATATGACAACTTATCCTTCACTTCAGAAGGATATCCCTGTATGCCCACCCCTTTGGACTCCAAGCTATTTCACTGAGATAGTGGGATGTTGAATTTTAGTTTGATTTATTTCCCACTCTCTGCCATACAAATGCTCTGCCCACAAGTCCCCAGTGGTCGCCACCACCTACTCCCTTGGTCCAATCAGCGTAATATCATCAATATAATGAACCACTGTGATACCTTATGAAAGAGAAAGATGACCAAAATCCCTATAGACTAAATTGTGGCACAGGGCTAGAGAGTTAATAAAACCCTGAGGTAGGAGAGTAAAGGTATTTCTGGCTCTAGCAGCTGAAAGAAAATTCATTCTGCGTGGGCTTTATGGACAGGTATAGAGAAGAAAGCATTTGCCAAGTCAATAGTTGCATACAATGTACCTGGAGATGTGTTAATCTGCTCAAGCAAGGGAACCACACTGGTTGTGGTGGCTGCAACTGGAGTCACCATTTGATTAAGAAAGATTATGGTGATTTATAGGCCCAGGAATCAAAAGGTAGAAGTGGAATGGTACTACTCACCAGTACCCTGAGTGACCTAACAAAAGATTTGCACCCTGTTCTTATAAACTTATGGTATAGGCATAAGTCTAGAAGTCTTAATTCAAAAAAGGGCACATACAACAATTATTCCATCGAACTAAAAGACTTTCCATTTGTCATTTTGGATTTTTCATGTCTTGAGTAAGCAAGCTAAAAATGGGATATATGCTTTGGGGAAGGACAATAGATCCACATTACTATTATTAAAATTACTATTCCACCTCGGAAGAAAGGAAGAACGTGTTTGGCATTCAGGAGATGCCATAGGGCACCACCTATTACCATGCTATTATCAATGTCAATGGGAAACTACAACAATCAAACCCAGAGAGGGTGACAAATAGCTCCAAATCTTCAGCTAAGTGTCACCTCACCAGGTAACAAACCAAGACTTGCTGTGGTGCTTACTGGGGGAATAGAGAACGGGTAGTAGAAGGAAATTATCATACCAGCTATGACCTCATGGCTAGATAAAGAAATGAAAATTGTGGTTTTTCATTCTTAATGTGTTAAGATGCTTGTACACAAAAGTATGTATCTTTGTTTTCTTTTTGGTACTATATTTTGATAGACAATGTTGATTCTTAAGTATTTTAAAATCTGTATTATAAAGTTTATGCTACAAAAAGTTAGAAGAGTAAGCATAACTTAAGAAAAATTTTGCCTACTGTTTGGTGGGGAGGCATTAATAAATTTCAATTTGTATGCAAGATAGTTGTATCATGTTAAGAGAGATTATAAACTCACTCTTGTATTTGGTGACTAAGTATGTTTTAAGGAAGTGTGTCTGGTTGTCAAGTTGACAAGGGGTGGACTGGGACAGTTAATTGTGGTGCCTACTTGAACAGATTAGGAACCTCTTGGCATGTTAGTGGAATGCAGTTCTGGGTGGATCAGGATGATAGGTATATAAGTGGTAAACTAAAAAGGGAAGAACCTACTCCTGGTACCAAAATCTATCTTAGTCGTTTTCTTTGTTGCTAGGATACAATAGTCAATACTTACAATTTAAAGGAGGAATGACTTATTCTGCTTTATACTTTGTAGAGGTTTCAGTCCATATGCAGCTTGGTCCAAGGTGGGAAAGCACATCAGAGCAGGGCATGATGGCACAGAAGCAGAGAAACACCAAGGAAGGAGCCAGGGAGAAAGAGAAATCTTTTCTGGCCTCTGTCCTTTCTCTGAAGACCTGACCCAGTAGCTGGCCTGCTGAAAACCTGCATAACCCAGTCACATTCTACAAGTCTGGTGTTTGAGTACACGGGGCTCTTGGGAGACATGTAGACCACAACACCAATGGCAACAGTTTGTCTCGAGTGCTTTTAGGACACAAGTGTCTGTGGCCCACTCAGCACAGCATTAGTTAATGCCCTAATACATGTTTAGATGGTCTAGTTAATTCTTTCCAGCTTGATTTGGGGCTTCTAACTTTTAGGTAATGGTGTGGTATACTGATAAAGGTTCTGTACTTCTCCATATAAAGCTCGCTAGGGGGCTTTTCAAATTATGAAGACCCTTAAAATTCACCTAAGTGGCAGAATCTCATATTACCTTACTGCTTTCTTTCCAAAGATCAATAGTACTGGCTATAATAACTTCAAGGCTTGTGTTTATTTATGTGGATTTTTTCTTTTAGTTAGTGTTAGTAATTACTACATGTTAGAATGAAGTGTTGATTCACTCAGTCAGCAACTGATTTCCTGCACAAAATTTCAGAAAAGCAGAGTGTTGGATAAATGCTATATAATTTGTTGTATAAGCCATAGCTGTCTGCTCTATGGAACTTTGTTTCTTCTAGACGGTTAACTTCTCTCCATCAGGTCTTGGTGATCTGGTCAGGGCCTCCAGATATGCACTGTCATGCTGTCATTGTTTGACTGTCTATTCATTTTTTATGCTTTGATTTTGTAACTTGAACAGCTACTTCTAAGATAACAGTATGTAACATATTAAAAAAGAGGAATTCTTCATTTCACTTGCTTTTTCCCCTCTGAGGGACTCAAGACCATTAAATAATACTTAAAAATAACCCTGCTGCATCAGCAAGCAATCCTTGCGTGGATCACATGATCTGTACAGACTGGTGGGGTAGATTCAGCATCATGCGCTGGCCACTGCAAGCTAGTGTCCCCATGGACCGTCAACCTGGGACCACACTGGACACTAAGTATAGTCTGAGGACAGTATCATCTGCTGCTGTTTTATTCTGGAATGGGCTATTGCTCTGGTTTTAGTTAAAACCACACATTTTTCTGCATGGCAAAGCCAACTTCAGAAAATACCAAAATGTCAGGATTGTGCCATTGTACATATATTTGTGTCATAAGCTCATACTCAGTTCCCCAAATTAACTTTCTTATTTCTGGTGTGACAGCACATGAATCTGTACTTCCCCACCCAGAGCTTGTTTCTGAGGGAGTCCAGTCTCAGTCCTGTTTTGTCTCATGCCCGTTCTGGATGAAGCTATTTTTAAAACGTGTAAGAAGGCCTCCTCCTTGTAAGAAGGTGCCTGGTGCAGGCGGCCAGGGATCCCAACAGGCACAGGGAAGAGGCAGCCAAGCTGGGCTTCTTTAACTTCCTTTCTCTCTAAAGCTGTCTCTGGATTAATAGGTTTTGATTAATAGGTTTTGGAAGTATCCCACAGAGAGCAACAGCCCTGCATACTGCCCCCTTCAGAACCGGGAAGGAGCCCAGCTTTGCCCCTCTTTGCCTGCCTGCGCCTGGTTTGTGCTTGGTGTTTGCACCGCAAAGAGAGGCTTTGCAGACCGGCGAGGAGTTTCAGCACTGAGACAGCTGGTGTGCGTGCGCGCGCTGTGCTCCTCCCTGTGGGGTGCTTGCCTGTGCTTCATTAGATTACCAGGTTCTTCCCTCAAACGTCCCTTCTCAGTGCTACTATGCAGTCTGTGCTGCCTTGCTGACAGACCTGTGTGTCAGTGCCAGAGGGCACCAGAAATCAGGAGGATGTGACCCGGAAGGGAATCTGGCCATTGAGCGGTGGTCCTTCCTTCACAGTCTACAGACGATCCGGAAGGGAATCTGGTCAGCTTGTGGGCCTCCTCCACTGTCTTCAGACAACCCGGAAAGGAATCTGGCCTTGGAGCAGGGGTCCTTCCTCCAGTCTGCAGATGACCCGGAAGAGAATATGGCCATGGACAAGAGGGCATTCCTCTGCTGTCTACAAACCTCACTGTTAACTGTCTACTATTAAGACCTTGTGGACTTAATGACTGAGGTGAACTGTTTGAATTTATGACCCATAGCTAGGATGTAGGACCCATCTCTCTCTCTCTCTCTCTCTCTCTCTCTCTCTCTCTCTCTCTCTCTCTCTCTCTCTCGGTACGGTTCTGTACACCTTGTCTTTAAAACTTCAAAGTCTTTTTTGCATAGTATACCTTTTTTATACAGCAGTGTAATTTTTGCTGATCTTACTGTAGAGTACTGTGGTATGTTCTTTTAGGTATTGCAGTTCTGCACATAAGAGAATAAAAGCAAAGTCATCAAGTTGGTGTTTCCTTTGTACATTTCTTTGTTCTTTATATTGTAATGTACATAGTATATGTAATTCTTCATTTAGTGACCAATTCGTTTAGCAGCCTAGTGGAAGGATGTTAACTGGGTCATTAAACAAGGAATGTCTATACTTCTGGCACTACGTTTAAACAGTAAAGACCAAACTGCTGCATCACATTTTATAAAGAGAATTCTGTATGCAGAACTCTGGAATACAAGACATCTAAACTTTGCCCCATGGATGGTGGAAACCAGAAAATATAGCAGAATGTTTGTGAACAATTTGTGCAATATGTTTTGAGAAAGAACTCATAATACAAGGCCAAATTTTGTTTCTTTCAGGATAGGAATGAATAGGGAGAAATATAACTAATATTCAGATGACTAAACTTGTAATTATTACTCTTATTCTTGAACTATGGAAATTCCAAAGAAGGTCTTGGTTTAGTAAAATCAAGGTAAAATTTCTTAAAATGGAAAATACACAAATACAAATGTGACACTGCGTCATCATTAAAACATTTATTTAAATTTTAATTTGATATAAATGAAAATTACAATTCTTTTTTGCATAAAATGAACTTAGTACCCAGTTGTATTCTTGCGTGTAGAGACAACAGAGAAATGAACACTATCATGTAGAATATAAAGCTTTCAAATCATTTCTGATGTGGAAATACTTTCATATTAGTGAAGTTTTAAATAAAGTGAAGTTTTTAAACTTCAATTGTTAAAATTTTCTATGTTGATAATCAACAAAAACTAAATTTATACTTAATTAAAACTTTTTACAAGTTCTTTATAGCATTTAAATATTTAAAACATCTAAGTGTTTTCTGTTATTTGAACCCACAAAAGTGGGTACTAAAGTCCTTCCCTAAATATCTATTCCCTGAGGCCACTCAATGGTGAGACTAGAATACTATGCTAATACCGAGCAGGTGGCAACTCAGAAAGGAAAAGTCCTGCTCTAGACAGGGACAGTGGCCCAGGACTGGCAGGGCTTCACTGCCATGTTGTGTGAGAACAGTGGAATCTGTCCACTTATAGGAGGCTCTAGACAACTGTTTCATTTTTATCCAGCTGTAATTTATCTTCAGATACCTTTTACCCCATTAAAACTATTTTTCAATATCTTTATGAAGTCAAAAGTTTCTGAATTTAAGAATAATATTTAATTCATTATGTGGCTTGATATCTTACTTTCATGATCTAATCTATTACTGAAGATAACCCCAAAATCCAAAAGCATTTGTGATTCTCTCACTAAATGTGATACAAGGTAAAATTTTAAAACTCATTAATACTAAGAATTATCATGTCTCGAAGTACATTATCTGTTTTAATGACCACAACAGTCCAGTAAGATAAATATTACACACAGTTTACACTGGAGAATCTGAATTTCAGAAATAACAAAAAGACCAAAATAAGTGGGGTTTAACCAAGACCATTGTGGCAGACTTGAGACAAGAATACATTTTAATTTTTTCATTTTGACTCAGCATTTTATTCTACACAGAATATTTTAAAGATTTAATTTTAATTTTTATTTTGGAGTAGGAATCGAACTCAGGATCTTGTGCTTGCCCGGTAAGCTCTGTGCCACTGAGCTATACTCTAGGGCCAGTGTCTATTTTTTAAAAATCAAGAGAATAGAAAATACCAAGCCCCTAGTTGGAGGCTGGATCAAGCCACAATTTCAAAAATGTGCTACAAACATATTATACACAGAATGATGTATAAATAGAATTCCCAAGCTTCAAGTGCTGAAGAATGTTTAAAAGAGTGATTTAGAGAAAAGAAAGGAAATGGACAATAAAGTTCTTAAATTTTCTTTGATATCAATTTATGTTATAATAATGAGCTTTGAGGTTCATGAAGGTCACAAAAGCAGAAACATCGTTACCTTCTTGGTTTCTTATTGCTCCCTCTCACTGTGTCCGGCTACATGGTGATAGATAATGATGACAAGGACTAGTCCCTTCTGTAATCCTGTGCCTCGTGCCTGAGTCCACACCAAACAAGAACTCTAGGCAGGCCAAGAGGAGAAAGCGGCCTGTGAATGCCTGCCCCAGACAGCAGAGGCTGAGAAACAGAAACATAAAAGCAAGCAGTGGAGACTTTGAACCCTCCTGCAGGAGGAAAAGGACATGTCCTTGCTCTCGCCTCTCCCCATGATGTGGTCTGTTTAGCTCTCTTCTCTGCCTCTTCCTTCTCCTTTCTCTCCACTTTCTCTCCACTGTGGTTGCCAGTGGCTTGCTGGTGCCCAGGGTCCAGCCCACAGTCTCAGTCCTGCCCCCTCAGATAACGACAGTGCCACTAAGCCAAGTCAAAGACCCGCCTTCATCACTTCCCTGGGGACTCCGGGACAGGCCATCGGGTGAGATGGAGGTGAGTGGTTCTGAATAGGTTGGACTTCGGGGAAGAGGGGACATGGGAGTGACGGGCCCCAGGACAAACCAGAGGCATGGCCCACAGCTGTCTGGTTGAGGTGGCTCAGAATAAGAAACAAATGTAACCTGCACATTACTCAGAAACTGCCATATAAGGTTTTCATTTTTACATATCACCTGTGTGAGTGTGTGTGTGTGTGAGAGAGAGAGAGAGAAAGAGAGAGAAAGAGAGAGAGAGAGAGAGAGACATACTGGGGATTGAACCTGGGGCCTTTGCGCTAGGCTACACTCTTTTTTTTTTTCCCTTCCCAGGGTCTTGTCACTGAATTGCCCAAGCTGGGGTCAAACTTGCAACCTTCTTGTTTAGTGTCCTAGAGAGGATGATACACGTGTCTTTATATTACTGAGAAGTAGTACAATGTGCAAACACAAAGATATATCTATTTTTTACTTACTGAATGATTCACTAATGGCTATATATATATTTATATATATATTTACGATATATGCTATATATTACATGCGTATAATATGTGTGGCATAGTTAAGGGGAAAAGTTTAGTGTAGATACTTTCCTTTGAGTTGAGTAGAGCTAAGGTTGTTATTTCTATTTTATAGCTACTAAATTTGAATATATGAGATTTCTGACTGTGGCATTTTAATTTCAGGTTTTTCTTTCAAAATTGCAATCCGTTTACAGGCCCTGCCTCCTATGGCATTTCCCCATGAGCGCCGCACACGCGCTGTGTGTAATCCGCACACACACCCGTGTGAATGCGTGCGCACCGTAAGCGTCCCCAGTTCTCGGAGTCATGTCATGGGGCGCGGCGCGCTGGTCAGCTCCTCGCTGCACGGGTCACTCACAGATGTCTGAATGAGCCTGGAAAGGGTGGAGCCGTCTTTTCCTCGTCCCATCCCTTCATCTTCCGACTCCATCCTCCGCCAGGCTCTGCACTCCCCCATCTCTGCCTTCTTCTCCCCAACGCCCTCCCTCTGGGCTGCCTCACCTTGGACGCGGACTGGGGGGGGGGGGCGCCACAGGTCGCTCCTGTCGACGCTCCTCCAGCTCCCCGAGCTGGGCTGGACACTGGACACTTCCTCGATGTGGGAGTACGTCCCAGGTGAGCCTCCCCTGGACACAGCCTTGCAAGCACTCGAGGCCACTTGCGTGCTCCTACGTGACTCTCGTGACTCTCCTACGTGACTCCCTGCCTTTCTGTTTCCAAAGTTTGCCTTCAGTTGACCTCAATTCCTGCCTTTCCTCCTCTTTTCTTTTTATTCAGACTCTAAGCGGAAGCTCGGCTGGCTCCAAACCCCTGTGCCCCAGGCTCTCAGCGGGCCGGCTCAGAGGGCTCTCTGCGCGCTGACTGCAGGGTTCCTCAGCAGCGTGCTGGGGTCTTCGCTGTGCGCTCAGCGCAGGGATATGTGGGCTCCTTCCACCAAAGCGCTGTGAAGGCTCACTCCTGCCTGTAACGGTACCAAGACAGTAGAAGGGGTAAAATTAGCATTTTTACCAATGGGCTAATTCACTAATCAGGTTTTTAAATTTTTTTTTTTTAATTTATAAGCATATAGGAATAAGGAAAAAGGTCTCTGTCTTTAACAAGTATTGTGGAGAAGCTACTGGCTTATTTTGCCTTCACATGTCTGATACGCTGGTTTTACTTACACGCTTATCCTCAGCAAAATAGTCTGCAGACAAAGGGGCGTGTGTCATAGGAAACGCTTCACCTCAAACACCAGAGATTTACACACAGAACTGTGTTTCACAATTTGTCTCTCCTTCAGCTCGGAGGCTGGTGCTGCGACCTTGGTCTAGCCGCATTGAAATGTCAGACCAGAATGCACACACGGGCTTGACTTTCTGTATCTTTTCCACGTCAGCAATAATTTCACAAGCGACAAGAGCTGGTAGGTACATAATTTCCAGCTACACGTCTTTCTATTTAAGTAGGAAAATATCTAGCTGGTTTGTGCCTTTTTTGTGACTTACTCAAAATCTTTGCAAGCAAAGACAGAAAAGAAAAAAAAGTTGTTTCTAGTAAAATGAAACTGTGCATAAAATCCCAGCAGTTCAAAACTTGGCATTCTGGACTTTTTCACAAATTACAACTGCAACTTTAACAGCCAGCCTTTGGGACTTCAATACACCAGGTAGGGGATATTGTTCCGTGGAATAATTGCTCTCCAGGGGAAAGGCATTTCGGTGACTTTCATGTTACAGGCAGCACGAGCCTGTGGGTCATTAATCACTAGTGAGTGTCACTGAAGAGTTTAAATATAAAGAAAGGGGTCCAATGACACTAAATATCGGAGAGAAAAAAAGAAATTGCAAATTTTCATGATAATCTGACTTACTGATATTTCATATTTTTAATATACACCTATATCAGGTTGAAGAACTCAGCTAGAATAAACTTTAAAGCTAATTTATTACACTGAATAAAAATTCTTAGTTTTACAGTTAATTCTTTGGGATCTGTGTTGGAGAAGAGCAGAGTAAACAGAAATACCATAATAATTCATGGCATGAAGTAAAAATGTACCATCTTTGTCTTTGATTTCATTTATTTGGTAAGTTTTAGGTTTATTATTCATTTCTGCACAAAAGCAACAACTTGTTGTAAAAGCGCATATATAATAAAAATTTCAGATAAAGGAAAAGCAGTACTGATTGGAGAAAAAGAGGGTGTTGTTTTTCTTTCAAAATCTTAGACTAAAAAGCAGTTACTACAGTCAGGAGCCAACCCAGCACTACATTCCAAACAGCCAAGAGGACGAGAGAGACCAAGCACATCACCTTCAGCGCAGGTAACAGACCACAGGGAAGTGCCTTCCAGCATGGGGGTTCACTGTGACCTCATCAGCATCGCCCTAAGGTGCTGACTCCGTTAGCTTCAGCTTCATCGGACAGAAGCCAGCTCAGAGAACTTGAGCTGACTCACTGGAAATAAACAAGGGGGCCCACGCACTCTGAAGACAAATGGAAGAAACAGCTGGTGCCCGAAAGGCTCCCCAGTGATGGCACTCCACACGTCCCTTTCTGCTGTCCCTGTGACTGCAAGTGTATCAAGGGGGCTCGAATCTCAACAGTAGAGTTGAGGTGGCACACTGGTGACCAAGTCCAGCTTCTCTGTTGTTATCCTGCGATGCACAGTGGCTATCACTTGAGAGAGTGACCTGCTTTCCTTTCTTCCCTTGTCATCCTTTGTGGCCGTCCCTCCCACCAGGTCAGTAGCTGGATCCACAGAGAATTTATTGAGAACAAGGCAAACATGGCTAGGCCATGCTGAGGGGAGACAGAATATTGAACGAGGAGAGTGAATCAATAACCTGATAAGACTACCTATCATCTCTCCCTGCAGAATTCAGCAGAAGACAGTGAAATGCTTCATCTTACTGGGAATCTCACTTTTTACTCCTCTTCGTGCTGGTGAACCGGGCAGAGAATGAGACGAGGTAGGAAGCCTCTAGGGAGATAGATACAAAGAGCTACCCCAAAGAAAGCAAAAGTACACAGGGTATTTTTAAAACATGTCTGTCCATCTCAGGACTTAAAAGCTCAAGAGAGTATGATGGGCCGAATTTAAAAGGTAAGGAGCCCCTGTGATAGGACCCCACTGGCTTCCTAGTAGAAGAGGAGTCATCTGAATGTACAGTCCCACCAAGGCTAGGTGGAGAAGGAATGGAAATTCTCCAGAGGGAAATGCATGTGGTGTTCAAAGAGACGGTCACTAGATGGCTGGGCAATCGATCCAAACAGGACTGAAGTCCGGTGCAGGGAGCAGAAGCGGCAGCAGCACTGGAGTATCTTGCTTGATGTTTATTGAGGGCTTAGGAAGTGACAGCTTTTACATTGTTAGTCTTCATCCGCCCCCTGGAAAGAGAACACACTAATGTGTAATTATGATCTTAATTAAAAAATTGTTGAGCTCACCCAGATGGCCGGTAACAGAACCAAGACTCACATCTGACTCACCGTCTCCATTCCTATGGAGACCTTCAGGAGCTGTTCTAAAATAGATGCAGAAGCTCCGTGTGTACAGATAGGGCTCAGAGAAAGAAATTTAAACTGAGCTTTCCATACGCATAGGTATGCAGTCCAACGTAGTTTAACAATACATGGTAGAAACTGGTCTTTAGCATCAAGTTTATATGAAAAACTGGATAAACAAAGCTGCAGATAAATATCAGCATCATTTTAAGAAAAA
Organism: Dolichotis patagonum; assembly: GCA_004027295.1. NCBI lineage: Eukaryota > Metazoa > Chordata > Mammalia > Rodentia > Caviidae > Dolichotis > Dolichotis patagonum. Next base: position 61,686 of record PVJX010001192.1, on the reverse strand, counting down.
TGAAAAGTTTTTTAATGCTTCCAGTTGCCATTTCTGAATGTTTTGATGAGTGTACCTGTTTGGTTTACATAGAATAATTTAATTTAAATTTTTACTATGAGTATATTTTATGAGAGAACAACAGTAAGACATCTCTTGCAAATAGTTCTATAAAGATTGAGATAATGAGACATCAAAAGCAAGATCTCCTATTACTGATGCCCAAATCCTCTGCTAATCCCACCCCCTAGGTATAATAAGTTGGCTGTGTATTCTTTTAAAAGTAATTTTATTTTTAAAAGAACAAGCAGAATCTTTTATGTCAATGGATATTCAAGTCCAGCATTGGACTCAAATAGCAGAGAAAGATATAAATTGGTTGAACATTAAATTGATTGGACATTTGTAGCTTCAGAAATGTTTTCTTCCTATATGGTAAGAGAATCCTATGCATGATGATGGTCAGAAAGTCAAAAACTAAATCCCAACTTCTTTCAGTACTTTATATCCTGAGTTTCTTAAATTAGAATAATTTTTAGAAACTTATTTTGAGTTCAGATTCATGGGAGAATTAGAATTTGATGAGAGCTCCTAGTTTTCTTTCTTTCAGGAAAAAATTAGTTATACGTAGTTTTCAATAATTCTTTGCTCCCAAATTATATGCATGTCCATATTTAATAGACATACAAATCTGTAATTGTGAGACGAGTAAATATGTAATTTTGCAAGCTATATGCATCATCTGTACATGCATATCTTCCTCACACAAGTTTATAAATGATCTGGAATGTTCCCTGACCATTAAAGCCATTCAAGTGAACAAGGGATTTCTGGTAAAAATTCTCATTTTTACATAGCTTGTCTTTATTAAAGAATTCAATTTCAGAAATATGTATTAAAAGCAAAAAGTAGAAAACATAGAATCTCATTCCACACAATGATATATAAAATATTATTTTGCTACAATTTTAAATTGGATTCCTGTAGCATAGATTTAAGTGTCACTGTGAATCTGGGAGCAAAGAACTATTGAAAAAATTTCTTTTCCTAAGAAAAAAATTGAATTTCTGGGATAGTTTTCAAATTTGAAAATATTAATACTTTAAATATGAAATCAGCCAAAGTGTGAGTTTATTTTAATAACTTCCTCCGAGCGCCCCCAGCCTTCCTGTAAGTCTGCAGCTCTCTTGAACGCATCTGTTCTATCATTAAACATATGCAGAAGGGGGTGTCCACATATGTGTGTGGGGGGCCCGCAGCAGCCAGCCTTTTCCCATGCCCACGATAGATGCTAAAATATCTTCAATGTCTCATCAGTGTTTTCTATGCCCATATCGCTTTATTCATGAAGTTGCTTTGTTTAGCTACTCAAAAAGAAAAATCCTTCTAAACTGGTCTTAACATTTTACATTGCTCATCATTTGAAATCTTCGATGAGGCCTTTGATGATAAAACAATGGGTAGATCATCACAGAAAATGGATTATCTGGGGGAAAAAGAATATATCCTGTATTCTGTTTCATGTGGGGAGGGAGAAGAAGGAGGGGTCTGTTTTTATTTGTTCTTCAGAGTGACCCTAAGTCAAAAGGTGAGTGCATCAATATCACATTTAGTTAGAAATGTGTTCTGTGGAGAAATCAGTGTCCTAAGAACAAGCATAACGTCCCCGCAGGCCGCGGAGCTCCCTGCCTCTCTGCAGAGGTGAAGCCAGGACACCCCTTTATTGCCACAAACCGAAGAAGCAGGGAGACACCCCAAGACCACTAGAGAGTTTCAGGAAAGCGCCAGCACAAAACCAGAGAACAAAGTACAGAAGTAGAAGAATAACATAAAAGCAGCCCAGGACTTCAGACGTACCTCTACCAGGAGCAGGCACAGTGTGTGGGGTCCGGTGAAAAGCAACACCAGTCCACTTGCTTAAAAATTATTAAAAATTTCAAGCTGTCCGCAGCAGCACATTAAAGCAAGAGCCTTCGTGAGGAGGGGCCCTGAGGAACCACACACAGGCTGCACACACGAATTGTGGCCCGCCTCGAACACAGACGCAGACGAGGAACTCTCTGCTGAGTACCCCCAGCAAGGCTTGAAAAGAGGATCACGTCCACAAAGCACACAGGAGACGACGTGGAGGGGAGAACAACAGAAAACAAGAAAGGACCTCTGAAGGTGAAATGGTCCGGATCCTGCAGAATTCTCCGGAATTCTCTGTCAGCCTTGGTGGCAGACATCCGCTGGCTGGCTTTGACTTCAGCCTCAGCTTTGGAAGGTTAAAAAGGTGAATGTTCACTTCCACGTCAAGTTTAGCATTGCTGAGCAGCTGCAGGAGAGCGGGCTGGGTCTGCATGAAGTCTGATTGCTCCACTGATGCTGCAGAAACCCAAGCACACCGCCCAGATTTATTTTTTGGGCCTGAATCCTTATTCCCTCCAACTGATGGACTCTCAGCCTGTCTTACATTGAGTTCTGCCGGTAGTCAATGCACAGATGTAATATTTAGTATTAAAAGAGCAAAATTCTACAATATTTAATGATGATGCTATTCATTGAGATTTTACTTAAAAATTAATTTTCAAAAAGGTCTAAATGTGGAAGTCAGCAGTCAATTTGTATATTAAGTAAAATTTTGTATCCTGACTTTTCTAATTGGGACTATACAAGATATGAATGTTATGGGTAAAAGATATGAATGTTATGGGTACCCTGAATACTTCATACATTAATTGTATTGAAAACTCAACCCACTGAAGTAGGTAGAGATCATTGCGTTCCTTACATGTCTAAAAATGCTGAAGCTTGGGGACACTAAATGGCTTGAGCAAGAGGAGACGTGCCGTACATGGAAGCAAACCACACTTCGCTGCTCAAAACTTACTGTTATGTACCTCATAACATGCTATCTTTCAGGAGAACTGTGGATTACACATATTCACCTATTTTATAAGTAAATTTGACAGAACAATTATCTTTTGTTTTGAATGTCCAAAAAGGAAGAAACATTCCGAAAAGAGTATAGCAATTGTTCTAAATGAATCACCTAGTAGTATGTTTCTTGCTCTCAAAGGACTGGGCCTCCATGGCCACCAAAGTCCCAGGCACCCAGGCAAGAAGACGTGTGGAGCCCGTAGCAGCTCAGGGACCTCACGTCACTGTTTGGACTTCTGTCTGAGACCATCTCTTGGCTTCCTCTCTCTGAATTAGCAGTAAGAGTGAGCTAGCCTTAGAAAGAAAGAGTTCATGTCTTAACTAAGTAAGATAAAAGTAAAATACAAAGATGAGCAAACTAAAGACCCACTGGCTCCATAACTGTCAGTGCCCCTAAGGGTTAGTGTTCTACCCTGTTGCCACAGAGAGTAAACGGGTACTGTTAAATGATTGACCGGTAACTGTGGTGCATCACAGATCACCGCTGTTTGAAAAGTAAACTACGCCTATGGACTTGGGCACAGTTTTAACCTTTTATAGTGAAATTGTTCAAGGGTTTCCTGGTATGATTCCTATTAGCGGTGGCCCTCTACAGTTCCACTTCCTTTGTGCACACGAGCCAGGATCACAAATCCCTAGGGGGGAAAAATCCCATTTTACATCGTCAACCATGTGTAAACCCAGATTTATTTATAAGTGCATAAATCATGGATTCGCACCTGCATGAAAAAAAGGCTGCATTGTACAAAGTTCTTGCCAAGTCGATGTTTAATATGGCCAAGCCCTGAAAAATCGTGACGCCTATGACTCCTGTCTCTTTGAGAAATTTCTCCCATGCTATGCTGAGTCTCTGCTTTCCAATAACATTAATAACGTGAGTCGTCATTTATTAAACTCCTGTCCTGTACTAGAAGTTTTACATATATTTTTGGTGAAACTCAGCACAGTTCTGCAACATATCTGTTAATATCCATGCTTTTGACATGAGAAAGTTGTGGTTCAAGAAATTGAATGGGTGAGTCACCCCAGTGGTCTATCTCTGGGGCTCCGTTGCTACTTTGTTACTTACCCTAAGAGGCCTCTCCAAGTCCTGGAGAGAAATTGTCCTACAAATCTGATATCTTCCACATAGAGAGACTATGTCAAAAGTAATGGTAGCCTAACACAATTTTGGAAATCAGTATTATTGAGTAGGGAAGAGTTGCAGAATGTTGTTATTGTTTGTATTTGTTATGTTTCCTGATTTTTGATATTTCTTAAGATAAATTCTCCAGTCATGATACTTTGTCAAAAATATATCAAAATTTTATAGTTGCTAGAATAGTCTAATGTCTTTGCTTTTGAAAAGACCTGCGACAAGTAAGGCCGGGCTTGTTTATGAAAGTGGCTAACCTCGTCAGAAGTGACGTTGTTACAAGTCCTGTACTTGCTCATTCCCTCTCCAGTGTCAGAGATTTGCCACTCAGCTCATTTACACATTTTAAGAGTCAAATTTGTTATTCAATTTCTTTTTCTCTTTTTGAGGCAAGGTCTTGCTATGCAGTTCAGGCTGGCCTTGAGCTCATGTAGCCCAGGCTGGCCTCAAACTCGCAATGATCATCCTGCCTCAGCCTCCCGAGTGCTGGGATGTTTTTCAGTTTTTCAAGTTTGCATATATTTTTTAAACTTCAAGAAAAGTTTAAATGCAAGGTAGTATTTAGTGTTATAGGATTAATCTTGTAGCTTGTGTTGTAGTTTCCATGCTAATAGGAAATAACGGAGTAGGCCGTTATTCCAAAGACACATAGTTTTTCCACCTTCAAGGGTCAAGACAAAGAAGAATTGGAAGGCATTCACCACAGCCTGGTCTTCGATGAGTCAGGTAGACCTTGAACCAGCTGTAAATGACTGGAAGTAGCAGTTAGTTTCCTGTACTCGTATTTCATTATCAGAATGATTTTATCTCTGTTATTTTATCTTTAATATTTCTATTTTGTGGATATAAATTAACACTGTAAGTCATGTTCAAACCTTAAATCATTTTATTTTGCTTTAGTAGCTTGGAGTGTGGCTCTGTAATGTTCTCTCGGTAACAGAAGTGACAAAAGAAAATATCACAATGATTTCTCTGGCTCTTGCCCTGCATGGGTGGTCAGGACCAGGATTCCTAGGACATGGTCTGTGGTCTGTTCCTTCCGTTCTAGTTTACACACTGTGTCCACTGAGACCACGCAGTTCTTTAAACTGCTGGGAAGTGTGAAACCCTTCATGATCTGATTATTGTTTTTAAATGCAAATCAATACATTTTTTCATCATAAATTAAATTATCATTGCCCTTTCAGTTTTAAAGATCATTCTAAAATAGAATTATTTTTGTACAGATTAAAAAAAAACTTGATTGCAGCATTTTATAGGCCACTGTTTTAACTCTCTCTCTAAGCATGCCCATGCTTTATCGGTTTCAGAGATACATGTTTAGTATAGGAGAATAGTTTAGGAGAGAATAGTTTAGTTTAGGAGAGACACTATGGAATTGTAAAAGGTGCTCTGGACTTTGAGCCAGGAAAGCAGATTTCGAGGTCACAGTACCAGCACCTGGCAGTGCACACTGCAGGAAGGTGCTCTGGGATCTGATCCTTAGTTTCCCGTACCTGTGAAGTGCTCAGCCAGTTAAAGTACGCAGCCCTGACCATTCACTTTGTAGAATTCTGATGAGTCTATCCTTTTCCCCCCTCTACTGGGAAATCATAACAGAGAATGAGAAAGGAAGACCTCCAAGTACTGATATAAAGTTTTATTTCTTTAAGTGTGGTCCTCTGAAAGACTCTCTGGATGTGTGTCTCTCTATCATCTGTCTACCAAATTTCAGCATCAAATAAATTCACTGTGTGTGTTCTTTGGTAGACTGCTAACCATTAACTTAATGTGACGTTTCCTTCTTATATTTCTTTTTAGAGAAAAGAAATCAGTTTTAAAATTAAACATTATAAGCTTTATTATTTCATTCTCTGTGACTGCATAAAATGGCTTACAAATGAGATTAGTATATATTTGAGAGAGACGTTTGCAGGTTACCCTCCTTGATATTAGTTAATTGCAACCTTCTGTTAGTTATAGTAACCTTACTTCCAGGGTTAGAGCCAGTTTTTTGCATTAGTTCTTCCAAAGGGACCACATGTCAAATAGCCTTGGAACAGGGTACAATTTAAATTACTGGTGGTCTACTGGTTATGTTCAGTCCAGGAGAACAAATGCCAGATGTAGTATAGACAGACTTTCAAGGGCATTTTAAGGGAGGGGGAGAACGGTCTGTTTCTCAAATTGTAGGATCTCTCCATTTTTGTTTTGGGTAATTATCTCATTCTGGAAGAGTTCAACTCCTATCTAGCACCATGTTCTTTGAAATGCTTCCATGAAGGAAGACTCCATGCACAAAACTATTTTACATAAGAATGACAGATTCTTATGTAAAATTCACTCCCATTCCTTCGAGAGTGACTCAGAACTGGGTGCCTGATTGAGAGAGAGATTGATGATGTAGTGTGTCAAACCTCATTGTAGGTTACTTGATAATGTTCTTTGGTTTTGTTTAGAAATCAAAACATACACTCGTCTAAAGAAACAGGTTAGAGCCATTGTCTGCAAAATGAATCGGCTCATTAAAAGTAAAATAAGTTTAAAAGCCAAAAATCATTCTTCTGGGACATGAGGCAGATACTTCCTGGAGACAGTGCTGACACTTTCAGTGTCTCCCTGTTACAATGACATCTCCATTCTTCTTTCCTTTATCTCTAAACGGTCCCAGGTTCTGCAGGGACACTGACACCCAGCACAGCTATTAAATGTGAGTTTGCTGACTGCTCTGAGAGGTCTGGTGTGAACAGAGGGCCCACCAGGGCCAGCTGTGTAAAGCCTTTGATCTTTTATTTACATTTTGGTTTCATGTTTGGTGCTAGAGGAGACCTCTTAACCAACCTTGGTTAAATGAATTTAAAGTTTTGCACAAAGATCCCGTGTAGCCACAGTCTGAAGAATGGAAATCTGTTATTCACCCTTTTCTGAGCCATAAGGAAATAAACACACTCTTTGTTAGGTAATCACATTGTTCTCTATTGCATTCCAGCACTATTTGATTTTCTAAGTTACATCTGCATTGTCAGTGAGAGAAATTAAAATATATAATTTTTGAGGGACACTGAGGGAAATCAAAATGCATCAGGAAATTTTATGAAAAGAAAAAGAAATTTGTCATCATGAATAGTGTAGTGTTATTTTATCTTATTTTATTTTATTTTATTTTATTTTAATTTATTTTTGTAGTGGGAGTTGAACTCAGGACCGCACACTTGCCAGACAGGTGCTGTGTCACTGAACTGTATCCCCAGCCTATTTAAGGTTACTTTAAAGCTAAGGTTTACAAAAAGAATATTATATGCATTGCTAAGTATGTTAGCATTTAAGTCTGGAAATTTTAACTGCTTTCTTGCATTTTGAGTAAGGAAACACACACACACATGCACTGATTTAGTTATAACAGTATTTAGAAGGCTGGGGGTATAGCTCAGAGGTCAACTGCTTTTGCAAATCCCAGGTTTGTTCCCCATAATTGGCTCGTCGATTTGTAGAGTGCTTTATATGTCTATGTCTAACTCAGATGGGATCAAATAATTGTATAAATTGAAAGAATACTTAGAAGAAAATGATATTATTTTAGACAAATGCATTCAAAACACAGAATTCTGAATGTTTAATCTATTTTTTAATAAAAGGATTTTTTAGAAGGCAAGATACTTAATCTAGGATTAATTACCCTACACCTAGGGAAGGCACATCTAGGTACCCTGCTGGTCACTTTTGTGGCTTAGACCTGAAATTTCCCCGGAAATTCTCTCTGTGTTGGGAGGCGGATGCGGATAAGAAGGGGTGAGCTCCCTGGTCCTGCAGCCCCTCTCTGTGTCCGTCCGGGTTGTCACTGGTAACATGCTTTCCTCCACGCCTTCCACAGTCCTTTTTCTCCCCTGAAGCTGGTAGACCATGGACTGAATTCCCTGAAACTGTGCCAAAATACCCTCTCCTTTTAGTTGTGTGAGTCAGATGCTTTGTCTCAGCAGCGGGGATGTAAGTAATACAGTCACCTACTGGGGAAAATTGAATGATGCAACTCTGATGTAATTACTGGCCACTGAAGATTTTGCTTTTGTCCTTTGCAAGATTCTTATGTGTCAAGTGTATTGATGTGTTTCGTGAGATGAGCACTGCTTTGTTAAAATATGGATGTGGAGCCTTCCATAAAGGGGAAGAATTATTCAAATATAATTGGTGAGTTTGCCTTTTTGCAATGCAATTAGAACATTCTCAAAGCTTGTTGCTTTTCTCATTGTTTCTACTTATTGCTGAAAAGTATATCTATGTTTGAAAACCTGATTACAGCCCTCAGTTTTTGATTTGTTTTTTTTTTATTTTTATTTTTTGATGGGGAGTAGGTCCCTGAAAGTTTTATAGGATGTTGAAACACATTATCTCAAAATTAATATAGTAACTCAATAAAATTAATATAATAGCTCAATATAATTATGCATGGTTAGAGAGAAAGAAATAAAACTTAGAATATCACATCTGAACAGATTTGGGGTAGACTCATAAAGATTTCGTTAAGGAATTTCCTGCAGTTGGGATGGATTATGGACACATGTCTTCTTAATTCAGGAAATGGACTTAGCAGAGTTCTATACATCTACAAATCAGAACTAGTAAAACACTTAAAAAATTTCTACCTCTTTATCTATAAAGTGTTTAGCTTGTTTTCAGCATTTGCGTTTTATGTGCTGCCCTAACAGTAGTCTGCATTTCTCCTTTGTCTCAAGCGGAAAGCAACATGGCTTGGGACCTCTGTCCTTGTCCCAAGAACTGAGAGCCCAAGTGAGAGGAAAAACACACAGGAGATAAATGCAGTGACAGCTTCTTCTCAGGTACACTGAGGTACAAGCCTCAGTGGCTCCAGGGGAGGGAAGGGCTGCCTGGGTCTTGGGAACACAGAGAAGAGGTGTGTAGGCTGATGGCTTGGAAGGCTCCAGGGGGCCGGGGAACCGGGAGAGGAGCGTGGTGGACCCGGGCAGTCCCGTGCGCCTGTGCGCACACAGCCCGCAGGGCGCACTCACGGAGCCCGCAGCCCTGGCTGGCCTGGCCTGGCGTGGGGTGAGGGCGTGGCTCTGACGAGAGCTGGAGTATCAGCTGGTGCAGGAAGAGCAGGCGCACCCTGGAAGGCATCAGGCTCATGTTTCAGGGTTTTTCTGGAGGAGCGCAAGTTTGAGCCCAAGAAAGAGGTGACCAGAAGGCAAACCAATAGTGTTCTCCTTGTGAAAGCAATAATTATTATTTGCAAAACAAAACTCCGCCCACAGGTGTGGATGGCTGATTGAAAATAAGAAGGTGGAAAGAGAAAGGCACTACAATGTGCATGAGGACATTTCCAGTGACAGCGGCCCGGAGAGGCAGCGAGGTCTCGTAGGACGATGCTGGTTTCTCTGGGGACCGGGCTGGAGCTTTCGAACCATCAGGATGGATGGTTCTGGGAACGGCCAGCACAGATCCACATTCCAGGGACAGGTGGCAGTGTGACTCAGGACTAGGGTAGATTGGGGCCGAAGCAAAAGCAAAATTTAATGATTGTAACATTCATAATAACAGTGCCACTAACAATAAGCAAATGCCATCTGTCTTAGATGAGGGACCACAGCACCACAGCCTCCGATGACAAGGATCGGAGGACAGGGGTCTGAGCGACTCTCCAGGAAGCAGCACAGGGGACAGTGAGCCAGTGCAGGGAAGAGGTTGCCCCACAAGCCCTGCAGAGCACGAGGGCTTCCACCTCACCCTGCAGGTGACTCACTACCTTGTAGCAGGGGGTCGCTTCCTCACCGAGGGGGTAAGGTTCCCTCCATCCTGTGTCAAGAGTCACCTCTGCTACCCTCAGATGACTCCCAGATGCCAGGCACTGTGAGGGTGGCCACATGGTCCATGGGACAGCACCCCAGGGACAGAGTATACCCAGAACACACCGCCACTGAAACACGGGGCTCATGGTATGATTTACTTCCAGATATTAAGTGCCGTTCAGTGTGCAAAGTGACACGAAGTGATGGAAGGAATCTGGGTGGGAAAGAAGAGATTTAGCCGTTTAATCTCTTCTAGATGAGACCCGCTGACCATAGCAGGCTTCTCAACCTCTTTATGCCAGTGCTTTGCAACTGGCTCAGTGGACAAAACACCATTTGCTTTGCTGCTTGGGAAGTATTTTGGTGTCATGAAAAACATCAAGAAAGAATCCAAGCTTGGGTTGAAGAATCTTTTTCAAAAGTTTATTCCCTGGAGTGTGGTGACTATTAAAAGAAACAGTAATTTAATAAACCATATTGTAAATGCCAAGTGTGAAGTTCAAGATTTCTTTTACTATACAATTAATGCAAGTGTGATTTAAGCCTGGAGAAATAGCAACTTTATCATTAATGATTAGTTTTTTTTTTTTTTTTTTCTGTTGAAAATAAACTTCAGTTGTTCACTCTTAGGAAAAAGAAAAAAATTCTTTTTTGGCCAGCTAGAGACTTCACAAAACAAATGCCATGTTCTATTCTTCGTTCATAGTAAAAGTTGAAGGAAACTGAAGGAGTTGATGCAGATTATCCTAGATTACAGTCACTTAATAACTGGGGTTTTAGAAGGAACATTTAACCTCTCTGACCCACAGCTCACTCACTGGCGAATGGAGATAATATAAATTTAATAGTGGTTGTTGAACTATTAAATGTGTGAAACGCTTAGACCATTTCTGGCACATGAAGTAAGCTTAATAGCTGTTGGCCGATATGTATATTTTTTGCATTCCAGAGGATTATAACTGTTCAGGGCGATAGAAAAGTTCAACAAGTTTATGATGTTAATCCTATCCTATGAATTTTTGGCTTCTAAAAATAGTGAGACTCACTGAAGACCTCTCCTCTCTTCTGTCTTCCCTCTTCTTCCTGCAATAATGTCCAGCCTATACTGAGCCTGGGAAAATATGCTTGCTCTCATGATCAAGTGTCTCCTGTGGATTGTACAATTTATGGAGTTTAAGTTTCTTATAAAAGGGGATTCTGATACTTTGTTCTTATGTATCACAGATGAGAGGAAATGATTGAAATCCAGTTACTTGTAAAGCAGCATTTTTGCACATAAGATGGACAACAGCCAACAGTTTCACTTAGCAAGACTGCTGAGAATCACCTGAAGTAGAAAAATCTACTAATCTAAAAAACTTATCTTTCCATTTTCTGATGTCCTCCTCCTCAATCTTTCTCAGAGTGATTTAATTTTCATTGTATAGATCTTTTATAGGTCTTCCTTGGCTAGATTAGTTACTTAATTTTTCTTGGTGATATGTAAATAGTGTTGTTTCCCGAATTTCTTCTCAGGGAATTCATTGTGAGTGTACGGGGTGCTAATGATTTTTGTGGTTTGGTGTTGTGATCTGCTACACTGCTGGATTTAGGGTAGCGGGACCTGCAAATGGGAAGGGGAACAAGAGCTGGAGGAAGTTGGCAGAGGGGAGGAAAGGGGATAAAGATAATTGAAAACTAGAGATAGAGCTCTTGCAAACAGGAAGGGGAACAAAAGAGGAGGGAAGGGGAGGACGGGCAGCACTGGGGGGCCTGAAGGAAGGGAGCACGTGCGGCAGCTCCTCATGAGGAATGCGATCACTCTGGGAGCAAGCCTGGCTCGTACATTTACAAAACATTTTTAAAAGGTAATACCGACAAAATGCATGCGAACGCTCTCCAAAGGGGGAATCCTTTTAAGGTGCTTTGCTGTGTAAACCATCTATCCTGCATTTCCCTTTGTAAGTGTCACGATTTTTTCTGTTTGGTAGCAACCTTGAGTTTCTGCTGAGCGTCTCACAGCTGGTCCCCCGCTGCCCTAATAACCACACTGTGTAACTTCCAGTCCCCAGGAGGACTGCAGCAGTACTGCGCAGTGTGTCTCTAAAACACTCCAAATTCTGTGCTTCTTTCTAGACTAATTCAATTTAGCTGCCTATGATTACCTTATAAAGCCTGCAAATGTCCTTTGAAGCTTTGATCACAAAATGGAAGCAACTACCTGGAGGAAAGAATAAGTATGCTGGTGGAGGCAGGGGGAGGAGACGGCTGAGCTGTATCACTTTCTGCTCATCCAGCCTGACCACGGGTCACCAGGGCTGTGAAAGGCGGTGCTTTCCTCTGAGAGCCTGGGTCCTGGGTCGTCAGCACTGCCCAGCCTGTTGTTTAGTCTCATATGCTTTCTGCTTAGCCAGTTCCATTCAGGACTTTGGAGCTCCTTCCCATTTGGCATTGGCCACGCATTCTTGTGAATGGGTGAGATCCTGAAACGTTTCCATTTTTCTTATTGGGAAAGAATGTGGACCACAGACCTACTTTAATTTTTATTCAAGATCATTCCATTTGTGAGGCTTTGTGAGAAAGTAATTATAATGCTGATGATGGTAATAGCAGCTGAAATTTATGGAATGCTCAGTGCATACCAGGCTCTGTCCGGCCTTGTACTGAACGCTGGCATTTGATATTTGATTTGTTTTAAGTTGAGTAACTCATGGTGTCAGTGTCCTTCCATAGGTGTGGAGAATGAAGTGCAGAAATGGTGAGGCGTTTCTCCCAAGTCATGGTCACTGAGTGGCAGAGTCAGAACTCAGGTCCCCTAAGGACCGGTTAGCAGCCCCCAAAGATGCGGCTGAATATCGCACGAGCTGGAGACTTGTAAAACAGTCACACATGTGGAGAGCAATGCAAAAGCACCCTACTGCAAAACCATCCAGGATAGCAGTTTGCTCCAGGCATATGGGAAAACTCTAAAGGTACAGGTGAATTTGAGAACCTTCAAGGAAGTTGGAAGACTTTTTGCTTCGAAGAAAAGAGAACAAGATCAAGAATTCGACAGAGGACATGAGAGTGAGAAACCAGACTAGGAAGGAAAGAAGATGCATTTCCAAGACAGTGAGAGCAAAGCCCGCCTTCTTCTAAAGGGCCAGAATGGCAGCAGCAGAAAGGTTGCAAGGACACTTCGCTCCGGACAGCGGCTTCCCAGGCTTTCCCAGAGCTCCAGAGTTCTTGGGGTCACACGGCCCGTCCCCACTTAACTTGGAATCGCTCTGCTGCTCTGTGCCCACCGTGGCCCTTCCAGCTGGCAGCTGATGAGCTTGACCTGGGACCCCAGACCTGCCCTGGTTACTTTTCCTAAAAGGCAAGTATCTACGATGGCAGATGACACCTGTTCTCACAGGGGCTCACGGGTCACCTAACTGTTTTCATAACATCACATCTTCCCCACAATCTAGAGTAAAGGAAGTATAATACATGCATAAAAGAAAAAAAATAGGGGAAAAACCAGTGGCAGCTGGTTTAGGAAGGGCTCCTGCCTCCTTTTCTCTATGAAGATTTCTAAGCTTTCCAGTCTTCATTGTCTGCTCCCAGATGCAATGTGAAAATAAGAGCGATGCAGAGTTCTGGTTCTTTCTCCTGGCCTGTAATTATTCCCTCCAATCAGGAGGGAGTTTCAAGGGTGGCCAACACTGTCAATCAGTCTCTGCCCTCCTTTGAAACTCACTGATTATGGGAAAGCGCTTTGCATGTAATCACTTCAAATGCCCAGTAAAACTTCCTGTGTCCTTCTGCTGGGTTTTGAACTTCAGTTCTTAAAGAGACCTCGCTGCTTTCTCTTCACAGTCTTTAAAAAATATACCTGGAAGGAATAGGGAAAAATATGGCCCTGTATCTAGGTGTCCAAATTAGCTTGCCTTGCCTAGAGCATTCACAGAATTGGTGTAGATAGGGCCCATCAGAACAAGCGCCTTCGCTGAGGTCTATCCAGGACTCCAGATTCCAGGGAGACAGCAAGCTGGGAAATTAGTCTGTGAGCCGCTGCATTTGAAACCATTCATTCTGTGAGAAATTCCTCTGGCATGGAGTCCTGGGGTTACTTTATGGGTGATACACTTCTCTGGCCTTGAACCTGGCTAAAAACAAACAAAAATCCCCAAACAAAACAAAGCAAAACAACAACAACAAAAAAATCCCACCCCTAAACAAACAAAACAACCGCAGCAGCAAAAGCCCCTCTTTGCTGGAACTTGCAGGGCAGCAAGCGCAGGCTTAGCAGCTCCTCTGGCTCGCTGGGGCTGTGACCTGCTCTACGATGCTGTAGTCACTCAGTTGGCAAGGGCCTCGAGGGCAGCTGCCAGCTCCTGACCCTGGGTGGCACGGCTCAGAGGACGAGGCGGAGCCCCGGTCTCCAGCTGGTGCGGAGAGGGCAGTCCTTTTAGAAGAGCCAGTCAGTCAAGCGACATGGTGCCAGGGGCCACAGATCTCACCGTGTGAACACCCACACCCTCAGTAAGGCAGGGGAGGGCGGGGGAGTGGGCTTCACTGATAGCCCGCCAGCGTGGAAAGCTGCTCTGTGTCGGCCTCACGTGCAGGGGCGCGCGGGTTCATGAGCTCCCACCGCGCTCCGAGAACTGTGTGCCACCCTGGAGACGCTGGGGCGAGAGCCGGCTGGAGCAGCCGTGCACATCACGGTGGAGAAGGGCGTCCCTCCAGGGAGCAGTCCTGAGTCCTCTTCGCAGCGGGGTGGCACGCGTTCCCTGAGGACGAGCACAGTACAGTGCACATCACGGTGGAGAAGGGCGTCCCTCCAGGGAGCAGTCCTGAGTCCTCTTCGCAGCGGGGTGGCACGCGTTCCCTGAGGACGAGCACAGTACGGGAACTGTGCACGCCGTGCTCCGCGTAGGGTTTGTCTTCCAGAACCTATAACAGCAACAGCTCTGCGTCCCACTTCCCATACTATTGGATTTAACGTGAGATACGCGAAGGCAGAAGCTCTAACGTTTTTACTGAGGCTCTGTCTTTGCTATAGCAAAACCCCTTAAGTTAAATGGATCACAAACAACACAAATTTATTTCTCCCAGCTTCAGAAGTCGGGAGTTCCAAGACAGAACAGTGGCACATACAGTGTCTGCCTGGGAGGGGGCAGCTTCCGGCTCTGTCCTCACGTGGTGGGCAGCAAGAGCTCCCTGGGGTCCTTTCCAGGGCACTAATCCCATCCCTGAGGGTGCAAGACTTCTGACCTAAACCCCTGCCTCCTATCCCCTGATACAATCACATTGGGGGATGTGGTAGATTTGGGGGTCACACAAAGATTCAGACTGTAGCTGCATCCAAAAATTAGGGCAGATATAAGCAGGAAGAGATAAGGATTTGATTCAGGTGAATATAATGAGTGTGAGGAAAAGAATAACAGAAAAGCACTGGGTAAAATATTCTATATTATCGCCAAAGTGATTTTCTATATGCTGATTCATTTAGCTCCATGATCAAAAGAAACAAGGAGAATTAACATTCATTTATGTTAAGTTTCTCTGTGTGTATGTGTGTGAGTCTTCCTTATTTTTACAAAACTCTCAAGAAGCAGGTGTATCATTTTTATTTATTTAAGAGAAAAAACAGAAAAAAAAACAAAACGCAAAAGAGACAAACAAGCACAACAACAAACCAAAAACAGTAATAGTATAGGTTTTCAAAACAAGATGATACGAATTTAACCATGGTTGTAATACTGCATATTGTTGCCTTCAGAAGAGTTGTTCACAGGGATTTAGCTCAGTGGCATAAGCACCTGCCTGGCAAGACTCAAGTCCTGAATTCAATCTTCAGTATCAACAAACAAACAAACAAAACCAGATATAGACATGCAAAATTGATCTAATCATGAGTATTGACTATTTTTTCCAAGAACTAATAGAATTAGTAGTATAGTCATCTTAACTCTTATGTGTGTGTATATATAATACAATATATAATAAATATAATAAATATAACTATAATAAATATAATATAATATAATATAATATAATATAATATAATATAATATATAATTAATATATAATATATAAAAATTTATGTCTAAGTATATCATTTTTTGTGTGTGTATTATTTTTTTATGACTCAGGAAAACTGAAATTAAAATCAATAACTACAGTTCCAAGATCAAAAATAATACAGGGTTGGTTAGCTTTTAATTTTGTTCCTTTCCAAAAATCATGTCATGTCCACTAAAAATGTGTTTTCCCTAGAAGCATCGCCTCTGTTTTCATATGAGAAGCCATATTTTAAGAAATCACGTAATTAGCTTGGGTTGACATATCCAGAAAGGTGAGAAGATAGGCGAGCATCTCAAAAGAAGATGGACCCATGTCTTTGAAAAGGAAAAATGTAAGTTCCAGTTAATTCAAGATTCTAAACTGATTATTTGAAATAATGGCAAGTCTCTAAAAACATTATGAAATGGAAAGGGCCAGCACATTTAAAAAGGAAGTTAGCGCAGTGGTGTGTTGAAATGAGACTGCACGGACACTCAGGTGTTTACTGGAATTACCAGCAGGACTAAAGGTAACTAACAGAGGAGGTCACGAGATGGCGCACCCTGGGAACCTAGCTCCCTAATCACACTGCTGTTCCCTTGGCCTGGAAGGTCTTGGGCCAGGCCTTGCAAAATTGCTTCCATCTGACATTCTGGTGTTAACTTTTTAGTTGCCTCTCTCTCGTCCATCTAAATTTTCTCTCCTACCAGCTCCATGACTCTAACGCATCATGCGTTATTGCCCTTGTTATCTGAAACAGTCTCAGTCTTTATCTATGTATTTGTTCTCTCATTGTACTAAAGCATTTCCAGGTAACAGGGGTCTTTGCTTCACTTGATCACCTGTGTTTCTTCAGAGCCTATCGGAAAGTAAGCACTCAATAAATTTTTAAAAGAAAAGAAATAAGGGATGGACGTGTATATCTCAATTAAAATGTATACCAGACTCATTAAAAACAGTGGGTGCACGATTCAGTGAAATATGGTACCTGTCATTGGGAGACATGGGCTAAGCGTGAAGCAGACTTTTGAGGGAAAGAGTTTAGGGCTCATAATAAAATGGGGCACTGACTTCCAGTTAGTTTTCCAAGTACTGAGTGTGGGGACAAACCTGGACCCATTGACAAGACAGAAAGCACACAGCAGAAATGGGGCAGTATAATCTCATGGTCCCCAGGGGAAGTGGGCTTCACAAGGAACATTAGTGACACAAGATAAAGAACTGGCCAATTGCTGATTAATTTCAGAGATAATAAAGGTGACTTAGTTGCTAACTTATTTACTGTTAGTGTTTATGTATTTATTTGCACTCCTGGGGATTGAACCCAGGGCCTGTGTACTGAGCTATGCCCTCAGCCCTTTTCCATTTTTTATTTTGAGGCAGGATCTCCCCAAGTCACCTGGGTTGCGCTCAAACTTGTCATACGTCTGCCTCCATCTCTCAGAGTAGTGTGGGTATCGGTGAGCCCTGCCACACCCAAGATGCTTTCATTCTTGAAAAATAACAAGTTAAAAAAAAAGAAAGTACAGCAAGCATTCTCCCTTTTGCTTGCAGACATCTTCAAGCGTTTTCCATTGTAAGGTTCTAACACTCAATGTACATGTCTGTTTTTGTACTGTATTTGTATAGTGTTATAGAGGCACAGTAACAGAAAGAAGAGTGATGATACAAACTACGTGTGAGTAGTTCAGTGGACTTATCTTTGCATTAGAGCACAATATTTGTCCTAATTTATATGACCATTTTCTTCAGAAAGAAGTGGCCCTCTTTAAAAATAAAAGCAACACGAGTGGTTGTTAAATAGCTAGAAAAGATTAGCACGAATGAAAACAGTATTTCTCTTGGCAGAAAATATTACATTTTAATTATTACCACTGAAATTTTATTTCAGTAAAACCATCTGTAACTCAAGGAAGGGGTAATTATGTACTTCACTTTAATCTCTAAATTTGTTTGCCTTTTGACTGTTGTATCTAGAATGTCTATTATGCTATAGTCAGGATGAGGTAAGATTGGCTTTTTCTTGTGTTAGCATAGAATTATAGCAAATAAGGAATTTATAATACAATTATTATTTTCAGGACTCATCTTCCTTTTTGTCATTAAAAATAATCTTTTTAAATTGTAGGTATATCTGGCAAAGTTCATGTCTCCTATTTTCAGGACTAAATCTTATTCACATTTTTAACCATGGTAGGTAATTAGTTTATTCCAAAGACGCCTAGAGAATCCTGTTAATAATCTTTAGGGTAATTCATATTGTACTAAAATTATTTTGACTCCTAAATCAAGTATATGGAATTATTAAATTTGAAAGGATTTGTCTTTGGAAAATATTACTCTGCTAGAAATTCTAAGTGAATATTTAACAAAAATCTCTAAATAAAAGCAAGCATAGTTTTGAGGAGATGATCCTTAAAAATAATAGAATCAAACAATCAGTTATTTTAAGGAGTGTTTATGAATATATTCTTTAAAATTTCTCTATACTCCTCTCATACATGGGAAAATTTATTCACTTTCCATGAACATTTTCTTGATTACTGATGGGCAAATTAAATGCACACGGCAGCACACAAAATTTGGAAACTAAGGAAGGCTGCTTTAAGTGCATTTCATTTCTACGAGTATTGTAATAAAGAATCCTTCCTTGTTGTATTTTATTTATTTTGAAGTAGACATGGCCCAGCGTCGCATGTCTGATGCTAAGGAGCCCAATGTAATACAAACATGACTTGTCAAGTGTGATGGAGACTCAAGGTGTGGGGTGGAAGAGACGGTAAGGCCAGGGGTGGTGGTGGCTGCGTGTCCTTACTGTGCTGGTTGTGTTTTACTCTCACTTGCACAACATGGATTTACTGAGAGGCATTTGACTGCATCTGCCGGATGAAGCGCAGTAGGCGGGCTGCCCCGAATCCGTCTCGGGGCTCTGATTCCTCCATGGAACAGCAAAGTATGGGGCAGATGAATGGAAAGGAGCTCCAGATTTCACCGCTGGTGGCAGCCTGCTGGTTGGCTCTGCGAGGTTATTTTTCTTACACATTTTAAATTTCCTCTGAAACACGATTGTTTTCCTCCACTGGCATCCTGCCAGATCTTAATAAATGCGGTGAGGTTTGACAAGTCTGTTTATATTTTTGTGCACTATGAAGATCAGGGGTTCCTGGAGTAGATATGAAAAGAGTGTAAGGTGTCACTGAGTTAATTTAAAACACATTATGGGACAGTTACTCTTGATCCTAATGGCATTATAATTAAATTTTATTCTAGTTCAAAAACAAGGATCTCTGGTTTTCAGCGTAGGCCAATGCATCAAATGTGATTTAAGGGTACTTTTCTATGGTTGCTTTTATTTTTCTCTTCCAAACAACTTTCTCTTAGAGATGCAAGGTTTTTTTTTTTTCTCAATTATTATAGAATACAGTTTGGAAAAACAGCAAAGATTTCTGCAGCCAAATGTTTACCTGTTAATGTGACATAATCAAATTGTCTGTAAATATAAAAACTGACATATCCTTTGAAGCATGAGTTAAAGAAAAGATTATAAGGGAAAATAACGCCTTAAAATTACTGCATTTATGATGATTTTTATGTGGGAATGGTTTTACTACATCATTTTAATACTGCTATAAAATATATTTATGTACATTTTATATTTTATTGCTCCTAAATATTCACACAGTATGTAAAAGAAGTTCCATGAGGGGCCTGGAGGAGCAGGGCTGGGCAGGCACAGACAGACCACGGCCAGCTGAGTGTGGCCTGGGCCCCTGTGTATCTGGATAGAAATTGGGTGCTATGTTCCCGCCATGCCCACCTGGGAGCTGTTAACGGGATTCTGTGACATGGTGCTGTATAAGCTTCTCTCCCAGTGCTGGATAGATAATAGCCTGTCAATAGATGGCAGGTTCTGCATTAGAAGCACTGAATCTAGTTGACTTCTATTCAGGGTTCACAACAGCCATCATTAGAGAGCCAGGTGGGAGGGTTCCATGAAGCCTGTGTCATTTTGTTCTCTGCACCCAGTGATGGGAGAGAGGGTTTGCAGCCAAGCAAGAGACGAGAAGGAGCGATTGAAAGGAGCAAAGCAACCAGCTTGCTTCCCTGGTAAGCAGCCGTGGCTCGGGCAAGCGGTGGCCGCCCCAGGGGGAGAACCAGCCAGCGTCTCCCGAGATCCACACCTTGTTGGAACTTAACTTTAATTTATTGAAATGAATCTTTGTGTTTTGTTTGGCCCCAAGAGGCAGAATGACAATGAAATGCATAAGAGTTTTAGGGAAAGAGAATTTGGAACAGTGTGGAGATGAATTCACTAAAAGTACAACATCTTAAGAACAGAAAGAATTTCCTAAAATGATGGTAGATTTCTTGCCTTTCAGAAGTGAGAGGAAAGGAAGCATTGCTGGTTGACACGGTTGTTAGCAACAGTGAGGAAGCCAGGCTTCCAGAGTCAGTGCTTTAGTTCAGTGTACGGAGCTAGCAACCACTCATAAGGCTCACAGAGGGGAAGTGATGGAGAAGTGTGTGATCTAAGGCTACTTAAGTAGTGATTGAGATGATTAACTGGTCCACACTGCGAGCTCCCACATGGACATATTTCTCCCCATTTTCACATCTAATTCAGGTTCAAATTAGGAGAAGGCTTCCACCAGTCATCTCTAGGCAGGAGGCCCTTGCTTATCCCTTCCTATTCTTCTAAAGGCGAACGAATAACAGTGTCCAGAAAGCAAACGTTTAGTCTCCGATCTTACCCGTCCTGTCTACCGTTTGCAGATAACTCAGCCCCTGATCTGGTATGTGCAGCTGCAAACAGCACCAATCCACATCTCTGTTGTGAAGATTTAAAAAGTTTTAAAAATTAGTTTAAAAGCTTAAGATGCAGAATGTTTGCAGAATGGTGATCTCAATAAATACCAGTTATAATTGATGGTCTGGAATTAGTTCATTTAAGATATTTACAGTAAAGTCAATATAGGAAATTGAGAACTTCCTATGCACATTTCTTAATGAAAATAGAATTTCTAGTTATTTTTCAATATGAAAATACAGTGAAAATTATATAAATATAAGAAACTATAAAAAGGGTGGCTATTACTGAATAGCCATGCTAATGCTTAAATATTAGGATAATTGATGGAGAAAAAAAGAGAAATAACCTGAGTTATACTCACCTAAAGGATAAAATTCATGAGATATATAATATAAAAATGGAAACAAAATTAAATACAAAAATAATTGAAATAATGCTATACATATATATGGGTATGTGTATAATACGTCCTCTCTTGTGGCTCTCCTCAGTTTATTATTTCTAGTCTTATTGTTAGAAGATAATTCCTCTTCTGGACAGGGAACATGTCTCTTATTTCTCCGAATGACATCATATCTGCTAGTACACTGGGCACTCAATGATTATTAATGTCACTTCCTGGCAGGTGCAAAAATTGGAGGAGGTTTTAACATTTGATTTATAATTGTAATAAGATATGTGGATGCAACAATCACCCAAAGCATGGTAAATGGGCCAATAAGGTAAGGGAAGGGGATAAAATTGCTTTCACTTACCTACTTTACACTCACAGAGCCTAGGTTTTTTTTTTTTTAATCAAAACTTACTTGTGCTTCACAGAGTTGTCCAATTCCTGTAGCCATTTTCTGCCTCTTGAAAATAAATTATTTGTGTTTTTCCTCTGCCATATCAATTTTTCAGTGACATTTTGCATAGGAGCATAGGATCTGCACCCCAGAGGCGGCTCTGGGAAGCCTTCCGGTATCAGATAAACTTGGGCTGGAGGAAGGCCAGACACATAAAATCTCTCTTGCAAGGATAGGGCTAGCTGTAAAACCCTCCTTCCCAAGGAATCTGAATAGATAAAGGAAAAGTCAGTTTTGCAACTTCCCTTTACAAGATATAGATCTTGTCTTTCAAAATAGCACTATTGTTTGCTAATCTTCCTGCAATGTCAAGTGTAATTGTGGGGCTTTCTCCTGATTACTTGAATAAACAGGGCATTGCAACATATTTCTCTGAAGGAGCACTTAAGCATCACTGCTCAGGGCACAGCAGAAACCACTATGAGGTTAAGATTGCCATCATAACTTAATCAGTACAAACAGTTTCTTTAAAAAGCTTCCTTATTCTATCAATCATGCAGGCAAAGGGTCTTTAATATAACTAAGTGCAAAGGATTAAAATAGGTAATTTAGAAAGATACAATCAATTATGTGACTTAACTCTTACCTTCTAAGAGTTCATAAAATAGGGAGGTAAGACATACTCAGGTATCAGGTTTTTATTGCAGTTGTAACAAATTACTTAAAGAAGCAGAACTGTCTGTTATGTTTTAATCTAGAAGCCACCTAAGAGCCTCATATACTAACAGGCAGGTCTTTCTGTTAGTAATTGGGTCATTGAGGGTCTCAGCTGGCTTTAGGAGGAGGGATCTTGTTAGAAGAGGTAAGTGCTTATGAGCACAGCCTGGAAGAATTTATGCCTCTCTTCTCTCTCTGCTTCCTGTCCACCGTGAGATGAATATCTATTCCTCTGCCATGCCCTGTGCCATACTGTCTGGTCTGGGATCCCACCGATTATGGACTGAAACACAAGCCAAAATAACCTGTTTCTTCTTTTAGTTACAGGTACTGGGCATTGTTCCCTAGAAATCAGTGAACTGGGGTCATTGCTGTGATGTGACCTGACCTTTGATTCTGAAGCCTCTGGACCTGGTTTGTGGGAGGAGTTTGGAAAGGTTTGGAGAATCCTACTTGAGAAGCAGGCCTGGAATCCTGAAAGTAGAGCTTAATGAGAAATTCTGGTCAGATCTCAGAAGAAGAGAGTGTCCATGACAATTCAGCTGGTAAAGACAAGGTTGGGAGGTTTCCACAGGACCCCCTCAGCAGTCAGAGTGCAGGCCATGTGTTGTATGCTCTGGCAAAATCTTGTCCACATTTTGTTCCTGTCCTGAGATGTTGGAGGAGACCGAGGTTAACAGCAGTGTACTCATTAATTTCAAAGTAACCCAACACTCAGGCCATGGCATGGGTACTGTTGAAGACTTTCAGCGAGCAAACAGCACAAACTGATTTTAAGTGTTTTGAGTTTTACCAGAAAGGAAGCTCCTGTAACTTGGGGGGCTTTAAAACTGGAGAAGAGAGGAGTTTGGCTGCTGAAAAGATTAGGTATTAAAAATAATCCACACCATTTACATCAGGACAATACAAAAGATGCCTTGAGGGCATGTGGGGAAGCAGCAAGGTGCCATTGTTTATACACTCAAGATTGCAAAAATAAAACATTTTGCTTTGAGAAGAATGCCCCAAGGCACCATGCTCCGGAATAGCTGCTTAGGGAGTTAGAACCCCAGGATTTGATTCATAGTGCTCAGTTACTGAGGCACTCAGAGGCCTCAAAAGCCATGGTTTAAGGGGGCCTCCACCTGGCTGGAGCTGGAGGCAGACCATAGTGTC
Organism: Dolichotis patagonum; assembly: GCA_004027295.1. Lineage (NCBI taxonomy): Eukaryota > Metazoa > Chordata > Mammalia > Rodentia > Caviidae > Dolichotis > Dolichotis patagonum. Next base: position 38,394 of record PVJX010001192.1, on the reverse strand, counting down.
ATCCATATGGTGCTGGTTTTAGGTACATGCAAAGGCAAGAGTTCTGGGGTCAGGGAGGCTTCCACCCAGACTTCTGGAAAAAAAAAGCCTGGGGAGCCAGACAGTTTTCTCTTGAGGGGACAGTGGGTAAATTTGTGAGAATGAAGGGGAAAGTGCACTAGAGATCCAACATTTTGGAGAAGCAGGAACATGGAACATTGGAGGAAGGTCATAAGCAGTGTGCAAAGCTAGTTCAAGAGAAGTCATAGGGGCTACAAACACGGGGAATGTCATAGAGGAGGGGCTTCCCAGGCTTTCTGGAGTTCATATTTTGCCATAACATGTTCTGGGTGATGGATATGGGGCTATAGGATCTAACTTGGTTTGCCTACTTTTATTTTGGTCTTTGTATGTTCTACTAGTTTATATTCCATGGTTCAAGCCATTGGAATAAGAATGGTTACCCTGTACTACCGTGTGCTGGAAATGTGCTGGAAACTTTCTTTTGATTTTTAAAAGGCTCAAAGCTGTAAGTCTTAGAGAAAACATTGGTCATGGACTCTTCAGCAAACTGAAGCTTTTGGAACTTGGGAATGTGTAGAGGTGGACTAAATACATTTTGCATGAATGATGTGCCTGAATCTTTTGGATGTGAAGGGTGGAATATTATGGCTCATATATCTATGTCCTTTAATAGCCTCATGTGACTATAGGTGGGGCTTTTGCTTTAGATGATGGGTGGCTATAGTTGACTTGTTGTGAGGAGATAGTGTGAATAGGTGAGCTATTGGTGAGGGTCTGCCATGGAAGGGTATATTTCCCTTTTTCTCTCCCTCTCCTCCCTTCACTCTCTCTGCTTCTTGCCATGAGCAGCAATTTCTCTGCTATGCCTCTTTGCCATGTCATGCTGTCTTAGAACCAGCCAACCATGGACTGAAATGACAAATGTCTTTATGTTTATGGAAATAGATATCAACCTGTATGACTTCAATATGGGTACAGAAATATCAAAATTTATTTCAAGTCAAAAGATACAAAGATACCAATCTACAACTCATAACATATGCCTGTAAATATTTTACTGAATGTTATTATAATTATAAAATGAATTTTAAGGCCAATGCATATTAATGGTTCATATTTTACAATTAAAATTGTACACTAGAATAGCATTTGTAGGGCTAAACTCAATTACAATATAGCATAAATGCAGTTGAATCGTTGAGTTTACCTTAAATCTATGCATAAAACTGAATATCAAAGAGTGCAGATCTTTAAACATTCTGAAAGAGTAGAATTCAATTTCATTTGTAAATTAATAGATTTTTAGTACTTAAAAAGCTAGCAGTGTGTATAGTAGGCTGGCTTTCCCTACAATGAGTAATGTGATGAACAGACATCACCGTAGGCATTCATTCATGTGTGTGTGTTTGTGTATGCATATGTGTATCTATCTATCTATCTATCTATCTATCTGTCTACATAAAATTAAACGGTGAGTTTACAATAATGTTGTGAAGACAAATACCAAACATTTTGAATACATTAGGTAAAACTGAATAAAGCTATTCAGAATCTAAATAGGTTTTGTAATTACTAAACTGTTTCAGACACTGCAATAGGCTCTAATTTACTAGGTGGACAGAATTCAATCATGCAGTCTCTATAATGAGTGGATAACCTGAATTCTTTAAAATACAGAGTTCAGTTAACATGTTAGCATTGAGCTTATAAAACTTTCTGGACAAAGCATGTTGTTATTTAATCATTTCTTTATTGATTAAATGAATAAAACATAAATGTTATTAATTTCTCAATGCTATATTTTCTCTAAGTACTTTAAAGAAAATTATTTTACTATCATTTGCCCAAGAATGATACCAAAAATTAAAGTTATTCTAGTCTATATAATTTTTTACCACATTTTGTAAAATGGATTTCTGTGGCTTTTTATGTTTTCCTACATTAGTTAAAACATGGGTGCACATGACAAACTTAAATGTATATTTTGTTTCATTTAAAATTTATTATAAAATATTAAGACACTTTAAATTATATAATAGTAAATCACTGAAGGCTTTCCTGATATCATTAGACTGAGTTCTGTCTTCATCTTGCATTTAATTTAGCTATGTGTGGTCTGAGATATTGAAAGATAAATCTCTTAAATGTTTTAGTATCAATAAGAATAGTAATATCTGACATTGCACAGTGCTCCTAAATATAAACCTTGTACTTTGCATGCTTATTCTCCAATCTTATTATAATTAAGAATTATACAATACATATAATTATAATAATTGTTACTTATTATAAACATTTTGGAGGTGAGTATAGTGAATTAAATTGTGCAGGTTTTCCCAACTAGTAAGTGGCATAATTAAGACTTGAACCAACTTGTCTTGATCTTGTATTATCTCACTTTGTGTCCTACCAAATAAATAAATAAATGCATAAGGAAAAGGTAAATGTAAGGTATTAAAGCCATATATTATATAGAAGTCCTGAACTAAAAATTAAGCCAGATACACAGTTTTATTCTAGCTAGCACCAAAATACTGAATTATAAGATATAACAGTACTTTGGAGAGTTAAAATTTTTGTCTGTGGAAAAAAAATGGAAAATTATGAGTTCACTTTTAAAGCTAAGAAGTTGTAGGATAAATACACGATTTGGGGGTTGGTCAAGTTAGTTCAAAAGTATATTGTATTTACTCTTAAAAGAAAAGGTTATAATTTGTTTTATTTGTGTAAAATATTAATTTGTCAAACAGATACAGCAAGCTCTATGCACATTTTTGTGTTGTCTTTTCATCTCATTTTGTTCCCCGTTGTGGTGGTACTCCAGGTGGAAGCCTTGCTAAGGAGGCTCTGTACTGAGCGGAAGTGCAGCCCAGGAGCTCTCTGAAAGGAGCTGTGGGCTGCTCTCCTCAGTGGGTGTCTGGTTAACATCAGCACCTAGCCAACAGGGCGCATAAGCTCTCTAGGGTAGCAGTGTGAGAATATTTGGCTCTCTCTAGAGTTACCCGCACAACGCTTCTTTCTGGATTAGATCAAAGCATTGAACAATATACTTCATCTGTCCTCTGTACTCAGCAGTGCATGTTTGCTCCATCCCCGCTAAATTTATTGTGAATTAGAAAAGCACATGAATATAGCAAAACTAAATAGTTGCAGAGTATAGGCAGTTTCTGGAAGCGTACATTGGGCTCTTGACACTCACTGCTGCCTGGCTAAAGAAAAGCTATGTTGCTGGTGGATTAGAGAATCTGTGTTTCTCTAAGCTCTCTGGATTCCAGTGACTGCAAATATTTCTAAACTGGAGAGACAAGAAAATTCTGCCAAGGACCCTACCCCGGAAGGAGGATGCTTGGTTGCATAGATTGAGAACTGAAGAATAAGCTTCTTCAAAAATCTAAAACCAGTACTGCCTTCCTCATTATAAACCAGATAGAAATCCAGCCATCTGAAAAACTTGCCAAGATTATTGAGTTCTACTGGGATCACACCATTGGAGCATTAGCTGATTAGATCTTTCAGGAGCCCCTGAGCAGCGCCAGGGCCCCAGATGAGCTTTGCACCCCACAGTATGTTATAAAGAAGCCAGCACCCCACAGTGCTCCCCCAGGGGGATCCTTCTCCCTCAAATCTGAAAAGCAATTCCTGGTGCCAGTACCATCTGGCAGGTGGAGTTACCCTCGGATATCCCCAAGACCACCATAAACGTGCCACATGTACAACATACAGTAAAAGGGGAAACCTCAATTTTATTACGTGGCTTTTAAGATCCAAATGAGTGGGCTAGACAGTTGCTTTGAACAATTCTTAACTGTGACTATTTCAGTTTTCTTACACAAATGACTTTTATCATCATCAGATTCTAAACTCGGAAAAAAGGAGTCGATTCCCTGTTTTCACGTATTTCCCCAGGTCAGTGCCTGGCATGCCAGGTGTGAGGACAGAGGCTTTATAAGCTCAGGGCCCCGGGATTTAACAATGCAGCCCACACCTGGAAACACATGAAAGCAGGTCCCAGAGCAAGGTGATGAGTGTTGGTTAACGGGGTCCCTGGACCCCGAAACTGCTCCCTTGGGGCTCAGCAAAGAGAACCAAAGAGCAGCATCAGAGTTCAGTTCTAGCTCAGATTTCCTGGTTTTCTCGCTGCCCATCTTCTCTCCTTCCCCCAAACCAAAGCATGGCTTAGTCACTGCTGTCCCCTGGGCTGGGGAAGAATTCTTTTCACTGTGCACTGCAATGTTTCTGCTTTATAGATGTCAGTGAGCGGTCTGAAAAAAAATTCCCCTGAAGTCTGTGTGGCCAATTTCTAGAGAAAGAAACGACCGTGCTATTTTTATGCACAAGACAATTGCTACCCTGTGATGACACGTGTGAACTCTTACTGTCATTTTCTTGATGTGGCCTAGTCACCTCACCACAAATTCTGCAACAGATTTCCTGGGAGGTGGCGAATGTCATCAGTGCGGGCCTGAGCCCGGGAGTAGGCTGAAGAGCAGAGCTCCTCTTGTGGGCAACCAATAGGAATTCACTGAGAAACACACTGCCTTTGAGTCTGTCCTGGTTCCACCCTGCCGCGTGCTTGTGTAAGGCCTCGGGGCCACTCTTTACCTAACAGGTGAAGTCTTGCCACACCTCGGAGACCTGACCAGATGGATCGCATCACTTTCCTTCAGAGGCGGGTGCTTTGTTTAAAATAACTGGTTACCAACGCGTGTCCCATGATCACTTTCCTGGTGTCATTTTGCTTGTGTCTGTGTTATGAACTTGCTGTGTCCTCCACACGAGGGGCTGTCTTCCTTCTGTCACTGTTACTGAATGTTCAGTAAGACAAAGCTTTTCTGGTTCACACCATGTAAAAGCTGATAGAAAGCAGAGGGTTTCAGGGTAAGGGATATCAATACGCAGGTTACTGTTAGGGTGAGGATTCAACCCCAGGGCCCTCCCCTTGAGTAGCAGCCCCAAATAATTTTTAAATATTTTTTGCTTTGAGATAGCGTCTCACTAAGTCCTATGCTCCTGCCTCAGTCTCCCAGAGTGCTAGATAAAAGGAATGCACAACCATGCCCGGATAGTATCTCTATTTTTTAACTTATTAATAATCTTTGTTGCTCTGGTTGAACTCATAACCATAGTGAGATGGTATTTGCACCAAATGTCTTAGTCTACATCAACATTAGCCAATAGAATTTTCTGAAATGATGGACGTATGCTCTATGTGCATCACTCACTGTCCAGCTGAGTCACACATGCAGCTACTGAGTACACAGATGAAGTTTAGTTTTAACGTAACTTAACTTTTTTTGTACCAGGAATCCAACTCAGGACCTTGTCATGCAGACGTTTGTGCCACTGAACTATATCTGTGGCTCTGATTTTAGTTATGTACACAGCCACAAACAGCTTGTAGATAGCACATTGGACCATGCAGGTCTAAGTCTATACGAGGATAATATAAAGGAAATATAATTACTCTCAACCCGTTTGATATCCCATAGCGTCTGTGTTGCCCAAAATGGAAGAAGGAATTGTAAGGAACAATGGAGGTGAGGAGTAGGAAAAGTTATTGAGAGGGAGACCGTTCCTGAGAGAGACAGAAGGGAACCCAGAAAATGGGTTGGCCGTGAGTCCACTTCTTAAAGGAAGTTTCATAGAGCAAAACCATGAGGTGGGTGTAGCATGGGACAGAATCATGACTGAGCGATGAGATCACAAGTGTAGCCCCTTGGGGAAGGGGGAAGAAGCAGGTCACATACAAGTGCACACACGAGAATAGGGAAGGGATGCGTCAGGGGTCCTGGTCACACGGCCGGGTGACCAATACCTTCCCAGAATACTGATTGCAGTAGATTGCTCACCCTTTGGGAGCTATGCAGAGTCGCTCCATCCTTCGAGGAATGCGCCTGCAGTCGCAGTTGCAGTACATTCTCATCTACACACAGGCGCCCTTGAGGGCCCAGGCCTGTCTGCCTGCCGAGTAACCCAAACATTTCTAGAGTCTTTCTGCCTGACTGCGCTGCCCAAATAAAGCCGCGGCAACCTCTCTTCATAACTTTGGAAATAAATATGCTGTGTGCCTGCTTGCATTGCATTATGGGTTTTTTATGGGTTTTTAAATGGAGATCATTTTGGGTATGTGAAAATATTTTCAACAAACAGATCCTAACTTTGAGCCCTGAAGAACAAAACCATGAGGTGGGTGCAGCATGGGACAAAATCATGATCAAGCAATGCGATCACTTCATTTAGTGCTTAGCAAGATCCCATCTCAAAGTCACAGGAAAAGGGCCTGTGATGTCCCTCAGTTCAAGGCCCAAGTACAGTAAAAACAAAACAAAACAAAACAAAACAACATTGAACCCCGCTCCGTAATGACTTTCGCAGTTTCCTGCACGGAGGGTGCTCCGCCTTGAAAGAGGTCCAGACTCAGAGACCGCCAGCCCTACTTCCGGCTTTCATGCTTGACTGTTCCACCTGCCCAGATGCTTTCCCGGGTGCCTTCCACCTCTAAGATGCAGCCTGCGAAGCTGGCGCTACTTTTCTCCCCCAGAGACCACAGCTTCTCGCTCTCTCCCTCCTTGTAATTTGTATCCTCTGGGTGGTCTTTCAGCGCGGGACAGAGTTTGGTCTTAGCAGCTTGGTGACTGCACAGTTGATGGCTCGGAATCAGATTTCATTTGCAGTTTCATTTGAACTGAGTTGGCAGAAATAAATCTTGATTTTCTCTACCTGTAAATTAGCCATACTAATACACACCTCCTATATATGTGTGTGTATATATATACACACACATATGTACATATATATACATATATGCCTGTCCCCTGACCCTAGCATGTGGGAAGGGTAAGAGACAAAACACTTAGCAAGTGTTTAGCATAGTATCTGCCCTGGTTGGGTGGTAGGAAGACTGAGATATTAAAGTAATTATCCTTCTCCATTAGCAGTAAGTGTGGTAGATGACTCATCTTGGATCTGAAATCAGACAAATGATTAGCAGAGCAGCAGCAGCGGCTGCTGATGGGCGGCACTGAATGAATGAAGTGACCGAGAGCCAAGAGCACAGAACTCATTAGAGGCTGTCGATCACAAAACCAGAGCTGCATATCTGGGGTGGAACAGCAGAGCTTGCCGTTAGAAACATGGGACACGGAAGAAGAAGGAGGTGTGCGTGGGCACGTGTGTGTGTGTGTGTGTATTTAACCACGTGCAGACTTGAGAGAAGTACGGTAAGGTACATGTTTGCATCAATCCATCTCCACTGCAGGGCACATCAGAGATCTCAGTCTTAGAACAGACTTAAAGGTTACAGGGCAGCAAATGTCTATCTTGTAACCAAGGAACTGCACAAGTTGTGACATTTAAAGCATTGCTTCAAAGAAATTTCGTTTGTTATCAAACTGGTTGCAGACACATACTCAGGGGATCTGCACAGTTTAACATCTAAGCCTAAAGAGTATAAAGGTGATTAGCTGAGGGTGGGGACACCATTGTTTCAATTCACAAAAAGCAAAAATAATGTTATTAAGACCAAGAAAAATAGTGACATAATTAGCAGTCTATTTCTTTAGATAATCAATTCTATATTAGGAAGATGTTAAATTGTACCTTAGTTTATTTATTTTGTTATTTGTTTGTTTGTTTGTTTTGCTATTCACGTATTTATGAGCTTTCACCCTGTTGTTGGATGGCTTTGAATTCATGATCTTCCTGCCTCAGCCTCCAGGTTAGTGGAGATTACAGGAACATATCATCATGCCCAGTTTATCCTGTGGATTATTATGAGTTTATTTTATACATTCAATCTGTGACTAGGTTTGGCAATTAGAATCCTAAGCTTATGACTTTTTATCTCTCCTGGTGATTAAAGAAACTTACCGCATCCTAAGAGGTAAGACAAACAGATTTGAAGCTCACACTTGGGTATTTACTCCTTTGTGACCTTGGCTGACTGATTTAAGAATAAAAACAACTTGTTTCCTCAAATAGGAAGCTCTGTCTTTTGATGGTGCCGTCATGGAACCCAGTGCTTCAGGCATGCCAGGGAGTCCCGAGTCCTTTATTTTATTGTGCTTTGATACAGGGCCTCTTGCTAAGTTATCCAGGTTGAACTTCTAAGCCCACTGCCTCAGCCTTCCAAGGTGCTAAGGTTACAGACCTGTGCCACAATACAAGGTTACAGACCTGTGCCATAATACCTGGTTTGAAATGTGAGATGTGATACTTTTTTTGTTTTTTTAAATCTTTCTGAAACAGAGTCTCACTATGCAGTTCAGGCTGGCCTTGAGCTCGCTTTGTGGCTCAGGCTGGTCTAGAACTTCAATGATCCTCTTGTCTCAGCCTCCTGAGTGATGAGATTACTAGCATGCGCCACCACACCTGGCTGTGACACTTTCAAAGTTCATTCCAAGCTTTAATATGACAGTTGTTAAGAGTACTTGGCATAAATCTTATCAGGCATACACAGAGAGCTCCCTTCAGATGACTATGATTTCAGTAATGAGACACCAATTTCTGAAAAAAAGCAATAAGGGGTATGAGTAGTGAGTGACTTTCAAGAGGTCTAAGTTGTGTAACTGTACTTAACAGGTCTAACAGCACTTCATCTGTTACTAAAAGTTCTGAAAACGGTGGACCCAATAAATACAAACGTGCTGTATTCTCCTACTGCTCTGGCTCCTTTATCCCAGTGTAGTTTTCTCTGAATTTGTAACAATAAGCCATACTAATCTTGCAGCCTAACTCTGAGAAAGTGAAAAATTAAGCAGAAAGTCTGTTTTCCTTCACTCTTTACCTACAAGAATTTACTCACCAACAAGTCTAGCTCCCCTTAAAGCTTTCCCAGCCCCTCCGAAAATGCCACAGGTGGCACAGGATCATTCAGGGTCACAGGCAAGAGTGCACTGAGACTGTGAGTGTTCCAAGAAGTGGGGTGGGAGGGGTGAAGGGAGAGAGAGGTGGGCGCTGGCGTGAGGCTGGGAAGGGATTCTAAGTTTACTTGACTTTGCTTCTGCAAGGAGAAGATGGGAAAGGGCAGAGTGGACAGCGTGGGAGGGCTGCCTGGAGACGAAGTCCTTCCCCACCCTAGACCCGGGGTGCAGGGCTCCGGCTTCTCACCACCCCCAGACACAGCCCTGCTGGAGAGGCTGGGGCAGCCTCTGGTTGTGGAGAAAAGCTTCTGACTTAAAGGAGAAGTCTGGCTGCTGCTGATCTCACTCCAGTGTGATGCTCTGTGAACTCCCGGCCCTCAGACTAGCTCACCCGGCTGCTGAGTGGCGTGCAGGAGAGAGAGCTGCAGAAAGAGGCAGGTCCAGGGGTCCCCAGCGAGGGTGTGTCCAGACAGCCAGCCAGCCGTGCACACAGAGGCTCCCGCGGGGGTCCCAGCAGCACGCCCACCAGGCGCAGGCAATGCACGGTCCGGGCGCTCAGGCTTTTAAAGACCATGCATCACCAGCCAGGTAAACTAGGAAGTTTCCTGCAGCTTCTGTACCAGCTGCCTGCTCCGAGCCGATGGCCTGGCAATTTCCACTTGACATCTGGGGCTCCTCCGTTTGCTTGTTTATTCATCTTCAAACTACAACACCACGCCCTTTTCTTACCCAGTCCCCTTCTAACTTGGCTGGCTTTGCCGGGACGGGGACCCCCCCTCCCCCTCTCCCACCCCAGGGAGCTGGCGGTGTCAGAGTTGGAAGCCCTGCATTGCTCTTGCAGTTGAGACTACGCAGATTAGGGGCAAATTGGGCTGAAAGGCAGCGTTTTGCTTTCTTCTGCTGTGGCTTCCCCTTCCTCTTTTCCCAAGGAGATATGTAAACACATGTAGTTTTCTCTTTCAATTGAGCGCGTTGGTCCCCTGCCTGAGCCTTCTTTAGCCAGTGGGTTTGAGTCCTGCGCCTCCGTCCCTGCTCCATAGGAGCTCTGGGTCTGGGGCTGCTGCTTCCAAATTGGAGCTGGCCTTCGGCCAGGTGACCTTTTCTTTGTAAGTTTCTCCCTTACGGGGCTGGGGGTTGGGGAGGGGCTGGCATTGCTGGGTGTTGGGTGGGGGGAGTGAGGGAAGGAGGGGGCTGGAGGAGCAGGCAGGGCTGTTGTTAAAACAGTTTCTTACCGTAAGAGGGAGTTCAGACCTAGATCTTCCAGTTAATCACACAACAAACTTAGCTCATCGCAATAAAAGCAGCTCGAGCCCAGCGGCTCTTGGAGGCGCTGACTCCGGACTGGACTTCTCCACCCAGGCGTCCGCTGCAGAGGACCGGCCGGTGGCCTGCACCATGTGGGCCAGCAGACTCCTGCCAGCCCTGCTGCTCCAGCACGTCCTCCTGCACCTCCTGCTGCTCCCCATCGCCGTCCCCTTCGCAGGTCAGTCCCACTCCTTGTGCTCAGGGGACCCTGAGCTGCCCCTGCCCGCCTCCCCTCTGTCCCTAGGGGCTGGGACCCCCTTCCCCTGCATCCTGGCCCGACTCTGTGTGTGGCATGGGTTTTTCACAACCTCTCATTACGCCTTCTTTTGACATTCTTCTTGGGTTGAAAAGCACTTACAGTGATCGTTAGCCTCCCTGCAGTGCTCCTGGCCTCACCCCGCCCTGCCCAGCCCAGTTAACCCCAGGTCCCTGACGGTGGGATTGAAAGGGAAGCACCCTAGCTGGCTGGAACTTTGCTGATTTGGAGGAGTTGAGAGCTGAAGAGTCTGCTCTGCAGAGGGGACAGGGATGGCTGGCAGGGACTTGCCTGGCTCCCGAGGATAACTGTCCAGGATGACCCACTGGCCCACACCATCCAGGGGCATTCAAAGCTAAATTATGGCATTAGACAGGTTTTCATCCAGAGCTGGCAGAGGAGACTGAACATATGAGTGCATGCTACAGAAATGCAAGCGAAAGGCTCTCTGCGGAGCTCTCCTCCCGCTTTCTGGGGATGGATTCCCCTCCTCTGAAAAGGCAGCATATGCCTGAGGGGCAAAACTGAGTGACCAGGGTGAAAGCTGCAGGCTTGCTGTCTCCAGCCCTGCTTCTCCTTCAAGCTTGTGGGTCGCAGAGGTGTCATTGTGTTCCTGGTGGCTGGGAGCTGAGAGACCTCATCTGCTGCTTTGGGAAGTTTGCTCTTGTTATCAGGACAGGAGGAAACATCTGTGTCTGATTGTGTCATCACTGCAGTGGCCGGGGTCCCTGCGAGGAGGCGGTGGACACCTAGGGCAGGCACAGAGGAGTCAGAGAGGAGCCAATGCCCAGGTGGCAGACAGAGCCTCTGTGCCACATAAAACAGAGCTGACTGTGTCTTTTGAGATAAGTGTTTTTTTTTTTTTTTAATCGGTACCGGGATCCAGCTCAGGACCATGCACTTGCAAGGCAGGCACTTATGCCCCTGAGCTAAATCCCCAGATAAATCAGATATGGAATTTATCAGACCTCTGATCTAGGTTCTGATGTAATACAAGGGTTGAAAAATCTGAGAATTTGCTAAATGGTAAGAAAATCATTTAACCCCCATTTAGCTTTCTGCTATTTGGGGAAGTGACCTTTTGGGCAATGACAGTTTGGAAAGCAAGTAGGTAAGATTTAAAAGCCAGTGGGTAAAATTTCTCTGCAGAGGGAGAGAGAGAGAGAGAGAGAGAGAGAGAGAGAGAGAGAGAGAGAAAGTTAATTCAAATGTACCAGATTATTGGGGCTCAGATGCACCATACTGAAAGATATTCTTACGGACATTCCTGGTTTAGGGAAGTCTGAGCACCACTTGCAATCATGGCTAAGACGTGCATGGATTTCCTTGTACAGATTAAAGTGTTGTTGTGAAGAAAAATAGAGTTACCTGAAGTCGTCCGAACTAACACAGGGAGAGCACAGTGTGAACACTCCAGCAGTAGATAAACCGTCCTCAGTGTCTATTTGTTTTTGGCAGGCATTTCCAAGTTTTTTTTTTCTTCTTCATTTCCAAGTTTTGGCAGGAGACATACATTTGCAGTTGTATTTCACTTTGGCTAATGCTGGAGTGACTGAGTTCCCTGAGTATAGGCAGAAAGCAGCTTTAGAGAGAGCTGGCAGGCAGGCAGAGCTGACTGGGAATCACAGATCTGTGCTATGAATAATTCCTCAAGTGGATAACACTAAAATTGTCACGGCAAGACGGTCCAACTTTCTTTGGGTGGCAAGATTATTTTCATAGCTTTTGATAAATATATTATCACCAAAATGAAAATAGGAGTAGCCTTTTTAAACACATAAAGAGAATTTGCTCTTTTTAAATGCCTTCTAATATTGAGCCTTGAGAAGCTTTATGGTAGTAGGTTGTTACTGGCTTTGGTTATATTTTTGTTGGTTCTATCATAAAAACTAGCACACTGTTAGAAATAAGTGGATACTGTAATAAGATGCGAGCTAGTGGGAACAGAATATGTTATGGAGACAACTTTATTAAAACGTTTTGTTAAGAAATATTCAATGCGGTTGGCCCAAGTCACCCTCATAGGAATAGTTTTGTTCACTCCCACTTACACTGAAAACAAATACCAATCCTCCGTAACAAGAAGCACGAAGCCAGTGCCTCTTGTCTAAGAGTCTTTGAAGACTGCAGAGGTGAAGAAGGAGGTAAGGAACTCATATTTAATGAGCAATTGCTATGAACCAAGTTCTGAAGAGAAACTTACTCAATTCTAGTCAGATGGGCATGGTTGGGTTCATCTGACAGGGGAAGATTCAACACTGAGGGCCTTAATTATCTTGTCTTCTTTGTGAGAGCTGAGGGAAAGAGGTGAGATTCCTACCAATCCCGTGTGACTGAAATCTGTGACTGTCCCCTTTACTTATGTTGCAGCCAGCAGCAGTGAAGCCAACTGAAATTTACTTTGGAGAACCACTGGCTAAAGAATAGTCTAAGTCCTCTGTGCTAGAAGGTCTGGGGTTGGCAGTTCATTTCCAGCTGAGTGAATGAATGCCAGTTTGGGCAGAGTTTGGTGCCCACACTGGGTATGGGCAGGTGAGCGGAGGCGTGGGTGCACCTGAGTCGGGAGAACACAGGTGGCCAACGCGTAGCGACAGGAGGTATGAGGGATGCTGCTGGAAGACCCCGCATAGCAGGTGAAGGGGTCCACAGGGCAGGTGTGACAGTACCCAGGGGAGTCACCTGGGGCTGGAGAAGCAAGAGGAGGTCATATGGAGACGCTTGAGGGTCATGCTAAGCTGTGAGCGCTGTACTGTGAAGACTTGATTGACCAGTGAGACATCGGGTGGCAGCTGAACCTCCCTGGTGCCTTCGGGTGCTGTATGGAGGACAGCTGCAGGCAGAATGGACAGAGAGGGCACTGACCAGGGTCAGGTTTCTGTACCTGGGAGGCCTTTGCCGAGGACATAGAAAGCAGAAGAAGGGGAAAGTCTAGGGAGATGCCCAACCTCACACCCTCCCCCCTTATCGTGCAGACTCTTAGAAGAGACAGCGAGGTTGTTTCCCAGACACCAACAGCTGATTTAAATCTGATGCAATCTCATTCTCCCCAACATCACTGGTGATAGGGTTACTTCCTCGAAAGAGTAAGAGACTACTGTCAGTTTGGGAAAGCTAAGTCCTAGCTAGTTAACAATCAGGACTTAGACTTCTATTTGTGTTTCTTGCCTTCGAGCAGTTTAAAATCTCCAGTCATCGCCACCTCCTCCCATTAATTACTTGGATACTTTCATCTTAACATCTTGCTCTTCAAACTGTTAATCACTAAGCATTGGGTAGCTTTCTCAGAATATGCAGGGCCAGACTTTGCTTCTTTCCACACTCTGAAAATCCTTTCCTTGCAGGATTTTCCTTTGAAGTCAACAGGTCACCACACAGAGGAAAATATATGAGGTACTGAGAGAGGAGTGTGAGGCTGCCTGACCGGGTGGGGGGTGTGTGTTTCTTCAAGCACCTTGATACATTTGACCCCACTTTCTGGTTGTAGGTTTTCAATAGGATCCTAATGATTTCAACTCTGAAGCAGGGACTTCAGTTTCTTCAGGAAATATAGCTTGCAGCCTACTTTCCCATACTGGGAGAAGACGAAGAAAGGGACTGTAATTTAAAATACAAGAGAGCATGACAAATTTGCCATGGTCTCTCACCCTTTGATTTCATTTCAATATTTTGTATGTGACCTTCAACTCACAGTCACACAGAAAGAAATAATAACAATAATAGGGAAAAGCCTGATCCAAAGATGTTTTCTTCAGTTTTTTCCCCAAAGAAAGACTGGTTTTTAAGAGTTTTCAGTAAAACAAGCATCAGCTGTTAATACATATGGAAGAGAAAGTTGAAACTGTTTTCAGCAAAGGGATTTTATTTTCAGACACTGTGTTTAAATGGATTCTGTTTTGAATTTTTCTCTTATTGGATGAGTAATTGATTTTATAGATGCTTGTACTACATGATATGTAGTTAACTTGAACTTCATAATTTTAGTAATTAGTTACTGATCTAGAATGCGTGACTTATAAGGGAAAATTTACATGACCAAACAAGAGTACTGAGGAAGGAATCCTGGTATTGGTTCCAACTTCCTTGATTAGTTTTATAGCCCCAAATAACTGTGTTACTTCTATTTGTAACAACACAGTGAAGGGAAATTGTAAATATATTCATTTTTCAGAATGCTTTTTGATCTTTACTGAAAGTAAAATTACCAGCAAGCAAGAACAGACTGTTTTTAATGAGTTACAACCACACATTAACACATTTCAGCAGGACAATGGAGGATCCCACAATGAGACCCTGGATTACCCAGAGATACCCAGAATGCTCCAGTGATTACCCACTGGAGATTTCTCCAGTGGCCTTTATGCTTCCCTTCATGCTGTGTGGCAGTGAGAAAAGAAACTGGAGAAGGGACCAGGGCCTCTATTTTAATTAATTACTGAAATGTGGCTTATCATACTCTTTTCAAATTTATTTTTATATGCTTCTTTTACCCTTAGACAAGTACAATAGATACATTATAATCAGGCCAACTTTAATTCCGTAATTTTAGTTATATGAACTCATTTAAGAAATATATGCACATTTATATATATGCACACACATACATTGACAAGTAATTATGCATATGTATATAATCCTCTATTTTGGCAGACAGTTTTAAAAGTAGATTCTTCTCTATCATTCAAAAAATTTACGTACCACTAACATGGGTCTGTGACAGAAACACAAGTTCAAGCAGAGTTATGCTTTCTTTGGTTGCGAAAAGAGCAGTTTCTTCTCCACTGTCAGAAAACAGAAGACGACATTTCAGAAAGAAAACAAAATATATGCCAATCCATAACATTTTTTATCAGAATTGATTTCTAAATGTTTACTTAATGATGAGCACTGAAGCGATTGATTTTCATTCATCATTAATGTAACTTTCATCCTCTGGATTGAGTGGTTGGCGTATGGACAGTGCAGGTAGAGAAGGCAAGGAGAATGCCAGGATTGCCATCTGTCCACCAGAGTTACGTACTCATTAGATAACATGCTAATTGATCAGCTGGTTGATTGAAGCTTTATGCTAAAATGGTATATATTGTACAATAGCCACCTCATCTAATTGGGAAAAGAAAAATTAAAATCAAAAGTGTTGCCACAGAAATTAATACTGGTCTTTTTAGAGTTTTCCAAAGAACCGGAAATCTCAAGGCCTTCATGTTTCTTCTTATTTATTATGCATTTCCTGCTCTGCCATCCAAGTTTCCTCTTGATTGATAGCCCTGAACCAAATCTCCAGTAAAATGTTTACACATTATATTTCCACATTCTTTTCAATTCTTAGATAAAGTCGACATGGTAAGTGGAGTCCACTGGTTCTGAAACTGGGCAGCTGGGCTTCCTGTCCGAGATCTGTGTGTAGTCAATTAACTTTTCCCTGTGCCACGGTTTCATCAGCTTAAAAATGAATCCATCCTCATTGCCTTTGGTAAAGGGGTATTCAAACGAACTGACCAGCAGAGGGACGTGGTTTCTTCCAAGCTTATTATCCTAGAGCTGCAATCAGTCAGACACTGCGACCCCAGCTGTGAAGACGGTGACCTGACTATGACATTGGATGACGTTCAGAAAACTGAGAGTAAAGAAACAGTTCTTGAACTCTCAAGTAATCCATAAGATTAAGCCGTTAGGAAGTTTTGGTTCTGTTTTCCAGGTTTGTAGTAGGAGGCTTCAGCTTATCTAGGGGCCTTGTACTTTCATGAAGAAAAATGATAGGGCTGCATTAAAGGATGAAGTTTTACATGCATTTGATTTACAGCCTTTGGCCTGATCTCAAGACAAACAGTTCAGTGGACACTAAGAAATAGCGTTCAAAGCACAGCACGCTTAATGTGTAGCAAACTAAGAGAGAACAGCTAAACTGTGACTAGCATGAAACAGTTCTAAAAGCAAGGTAGAAGAATTTGCCTGCCACATGGTTTTTAGCAAGGGGTATTGCGCTTGCCTTTGAATTGGCCTCTCTACCCATCCCTCACACAGGGCCAAGTGCAGAAGAAAGTGAAGACGTCAGTTAGAAAGCATGGCGAGGCGCACCTGGTTCTATACCTGAGTGCTGTTTGCAGAATGCATTTCTTTAGGGTGGACTCTATCCTAATTGTTTGCTTGGTAGGTATTTCTCTAGGCTTCTTTATTTGTTTGGGGTTAACTGTCTTAGTTTTTGACAATACACTTAAAAGAGTACAGAAAAATGACTGAAGAATACACACGAATGAGTGTGTGATGATTACAACAGTTCTCTCTGGCTCAGAGCTATTCCCCAGCCTTCTCCGCTCCTCACCCCACAGACCTCCAGGCTGTTGGATAAAATCGTTATCTTGTAGATGATGCACAAGCTCTTTTTCTATGCAAGCCTTGAAAGCATTTCTCCCATTCTCCCAATGTTTGACTTAATAGAAGGACAAAAGAAAAGAAGAAATACCCTTCATGAATTCAAAAAGTCAGCCAAGACTACGCTCATCAAAGAAGACCCATTGCTGAAGAGCAAGGCCAAGAAAATGAGCAGTGCAGACCAGTGCGCCAGTCGATGCACGAGGAATAAGGGGCTGCCGTTCACCTGCAAGTGAGTTTCTGTGTTCTCGGGATGGTTTCCCACGTGTAACGTGTGCACGCTGTGGTCCTACTCCTCACTCTGCTTTTCTGTGGACAATGTTTTCTATTCCTTGGACAGAGTCTGAGCCTGCTTTTAAGTCATCAAGCAGAAATCCTAGCTCTCTCTGAATGCAAGTATAGCTTGCGCAAGGAGGAGCGCAAAAAACCGTCCTCTATTGTCAGTGGTGGTTTGGCTATGAAAGTTTTGGCTTCTCTTATTAGGAACAGTTAAACTTGGGGAACCGAAATCAACTTAGATTGATGTTTATCTCTCCAAGATTTTAAAATATTCTATTCAGTCATTCAGAGTAAACAACTTTCCTCTCTCTGCCTTCCTTTATTTTCCCCCTTCTTTCCTCTATTCCTTCCTCTCCTCATTCCTTTCTTTCCTTCCTTCTCTACTTTCTCCTTCGCTCTCCTCTCCTCCCTCCCTTACTCTGCCTTTCAAGAGGACTGGAGGAATTTTCAGAATGGAAACTGGACAATGGCCAAAATGTGCTGCAACTTATAACTTTGTCGTTGGGGATTTAAATAAAAGGTGTTGAGAGAATTAGTTAAAAGTTATTGGAGGATTTGGTGTCAGCAGCAAAGGCTGTGTGAAGGAATTTAGGGGATGGCGGCAGTGAATTTTCAGGTGAAAAGTGATAGAGCAGCTCAGGCCTGAGGGGACTGCAGTGGGGGTCCCTTACCTTTGGTAGTCCTTGGATGACCCCCTACTAATTTGCCAGGGAACCAAGAGGAAACAGTGCTTGGTCAGGAAGCCAAGCATGGCCTCTCAATAGTCAAGCTGCCAGGAGAACCAGCACTGTCTTGTTCTTTTTCATAAATTTCCTCTCCCTTCTCTTATTCTTTTCTTATCTATTTCAATCCTTTTAAAAAAGTAGGATTGTATGAAACATCACGTGAATTTCAGATTTCAGCTCATTGCGCTGGACAGTGACAGGCAGTGGGGACTCAGGGGTCCGCAGCATGGTAGCTTTTCCCAGGGACCTGGGTGTGGAGGCCTGGGGGGAGTGGTCAGGGAGGGGCGTGGTCAGAGAGGGGCGTGGTCAAAGAGGCCCCGCAGAGGACCCAAGAGGACTCTCTTCTCATCCTTACAGCCCAATGGCTAATTTCAGGGAGACAAATGCTTTCTGGAACTGGAAGTGACAATTAAGTTTGCAAGTAGTATAATAATGTTGCTCTTATTATATGCCAATTCTGTGTCTTCCCCTGACTTTTGTATAAAAGCCTTAAGATTGTTAAAAAAATAAATTAGGAAAAATATTATTTTCATTTCATGCCTCAGCTGTGTAGATTTATAGAGATGTTCCTTTGACAATCAAACAGGTTGAAGTTATATTCCCCTTTCCAGAGGCGGAAATTTGTGGGAAAGGGGGTGGGGAACCACATCTCATGATCGATTTTAAACTTGGAATCTGAAAATACACTCTCAGGTCTATGTAAGAAAATATTGCTTCCACTCAATTTATGGTTATTGGCCTATCTTGTTTATTCGCTGCATTAGAGAAGATGTGTGGCCTTGTTAGCAAATCTAGGGCACCCCAGGTACATGAAATTTCATACTTTCTGGCCACATTGTGGTCACTTATGTGCAGTACCCACATAGTGTCAGCAGAGTGACACCAAGGCTGTGTGCACTGCTGTGGATGGGTGAGGGAGAGGAGGAAAAATCTCACGAGCCCTTCCTTCTGGTGCAGGTGTCCGCAGTGTGGAGTTTACTG
This sequence comes from Dolichotis patagonum, assembly GCA_004027295.1. Lineage (NCBI taxonomy): Eukaryota > Metazoa > Chordata > Mammalia > Rodentia > Caviidae > Dolichotis > Dolichotis patagonum. The sequence continues at coordinate 19,615 of PVJX010001192.1, read as the reverse complement.
GAGTTCTAGATCCTCTGCTAGGCAGGAAAGACACTCAGACTGCCCGGGCCTAGGGCTTCAGCAGACTGCTCATTCTCGCGGTGACCTAAGAGAAGAAATCAGGAGACCTCCTCTTCCAGCCATGACTCCATGGACTAGTTCAGAATAATTTTAAAAAGAAGGTGATAATAAACATGGAAAGGCAGAAAAGAGTTAGTGTGATCAGAAAACCGGAAACTCTGTATATAGTTTGCCAGTTCAAGTCACCTGCCATTTTGTTTTAGTTCTTTTGGTGTTTAAACTTTTGTTTTTGATCAAACAACAACAGAAAAACAGTGAAATACTTGGCTGTAGGAACAGTAGTTGTGGAGGTGAAACATTTTAATATTTTTCCTTAAGATGATACATCAAAAACTTATCCCCAAGTATAGATAACTTTTAAAATAAAATGCATATACAAAGGTCAAACAAGGTGGCACACACCTATAATCCCAGCACCGGGCAGGAGATTACCATGAATTGCAGGCCAGCTTTGGCTACATAGTCAGTTCAAGGCCAGCCTGAACTACATGGTGAGACCCTGTCTGAAAAAAACAAAAACCAACCAATCAGCCAAACAAACCAAAGTACACATACAAGCAAACATGTTTGGGAAGCACAGATTGAAACAAAGTTATCCTTACAGCAAGATTTTCCTTGCCTTTAATAAGCTTGAGTATTTTATAACTCACTAGGGAGGGACACTGTATGCAAAGCTTCTCAACATTTGATTTTAGAGCTTCCTTCCTTGAGAATGTCTTGCAGAGGTGATTTGTCTGATGTAGCTAAGGAAATGTCATTTTTATATGGTTACAAACTTGGGAAACTAATCTTAATATCATAAGATATTATGATTGTAAAGAAAATCTCCCAGCAAACTGGGTACTTAAAAAACCAACTAACAAAAACATCTTCGGCAATAACCCAGATAGTTGTAGTACATGTTAGTTCTGCTCTTAGGTTAGTTAGTTGATGCTCTTAGGTTAGTTAGTTGATGCTCTTAGGTCTCCATAAGTCATTCAGAATAGCCTGAGAACGTCTTAACTACTTTTCAGTCTGATATTTAAATCAACACTGCAACAAGCTAGTTCTGTTTTTCCTTTTCTTGCCATCAAAGGTAGATTCTGGTAGTACTTGCATTTTTACTTGTGTATATAACAGCCCATCTGATTTCATAGTGTCTTCCTTGGTACACTAATGGTAAACCAATGTGCCAATTCTTTAAGAAATGTATAAATAGTAGCATTCCTTCTTTTCATTCAGATATTTTTTTCAGGGCCTTTGTTTTTGATAAAGCAAAAAAAAGATGCCTATGGCTCCCTTTCAACAGTATGTCAAGTGGGGTGAAGAAAGAGTTCGGCCATGAGTTCGACCTCTACGAGAAAAAAGGTACCTGACTTCTCCCTGAAGTTGCCCGATGAGATAAAAGTGTGGGGTGCACATCCGCCATTTCCCGCCCCAGTACTGTTCCCACTAATTTTTCTCTTACCTGCTGATCGGTTGATGTAGTCAGTTTATTCACAAAGCCTGGTAAGAATCGCACCTTGACTACTTCTAGCGTGATACTGACAAGTAGCCCCCAAGCTTCCTAGCAGCCACCTTCCCCTGTGGACTTTTTGTGCTTCTCTGGGAACTGATGCTTTGCATACTCAATTGAGTAAATATCCTCTTACCTTATGTGATTAAGAAACATTAGATTTTGATAATCATATTTTATTTATATTTAACAACTTTGGATGGCTAGTCTGATACAGTGATGATTTCTCATAATTTGGATGTTATGCAAAAAATTTTGTATGTTATTTGTTAATTTATCTATAATGGTGGTCTGATATTGTATTCACGAGATATTTCCACTGTTGAAAAGTGCAGTTACATGAATAAAATACTCATAGAACATTAAATAAATATAAATTTTACAAATAATTATCTCATCATAAGTAGTAATTATGGACTGCACATCTGAAAATAACATTCACTTTAATACTGCCATGTTAAAAACCTCATTTTGTGTCCCATTAAACTTGGACATTTGATGATGTATAAAAATATGTATTCCATGTTGATAGGGTCAATGCATAAATAAAATTGAAAGAAATTTCAGGGTAGAAATTAGATAATCTCTACATATTCTCATAAATTTACAAATTCTAAACATTCACTAGTATAGGAACATTCTTCCGGTTTATGGTTGTTAACAATTGCATGTGCTATTATTTGATAGTGATATGGAGTATCTTGTAATTCAGGAGATGTTAACAAAAACATAGAAAATAATAATTTAATGTAATTATCTCATATATACACACAACTTCATTGAGGTAAAAAAACAAATTAATTGTATTTCCTTAAAATAATCTCTCAATTCATATTTTAAAGATCATCCTTTTTTGGGGAGAGGGGTTTAGGTTTAATAAGTCACAATTACCTGGCCAGTTTGTGTGTATAGACTCATTTACGTTAGGTCTTTGTAGTTATTCTTATATACTCTTGAAATTAAAACATTTTAATCATCTGCTTGTTTGTTCGCTTTGGATTACCCCAAAGTGTGTTATTTTGAAAACTCCACGAGAAGCTTTAGGCAAGAAATTTCAGTGTTATTTTGAAATGGTTTAGGAGTTAATTACTTACAGGTTTGAGTGGAATTTCACTTCCCTTTTCTCCTCGGTAAACACGCTGTGTTTCCCATGTTAAGAGCGCACTCTGCTTCCTCCCTTAGACTACATCCGCAACTGCATCATCGGAAAAGGGGGCAGCTACAAGGGCACGGTCTCCGTCACCAAGAGCGGCATCAAGTGCCAGCCCTGGAGCTCCATGATCCCCCACGAGCACAGGTAAGGATGGCCCGAAGCAAAGTGGGGGCAGTCTCTCCTCGAGGGTAACAGTCCCGCCTTAGTCCTCCGCCAGCCTGCAGCCCTGCAGTCACTTGATTGGGCTGTTGAATTGTATGGGACCAAGGCTTACGTGGATGCATGGCTGAAATGAACGACAAGTGAACAAACTCATCGTGATAGCGTCATGCCTCAGTGACTTAATTCCTAGGTCTTGATGTTTGTGGGCAAAGAATGAAAACTTCGTTTTGGAAGTAAAAAGATTGTTCTTCTTTTGACCGCTTAGGAAGCACTAGAGGTTGGCTAATGAATCAGAGGCAGATCAGAACTTGTCCCAACTTTGGCTGGGTGCACGTTAGAATCACCTCTGCAGGCCCTCCAGGACCCCCACTCGGGGAAACAGACCGATTAAGTCAGAAGTTTTCGGTGGAAAGCGGTGCCACCATTACCTGAAGCTTCGACATGATTCCAAAGTGTAGCCAAAGCCGAGCTTCACTGTGAGAGAGTCATGCCTCAGCCTCGATGCTTTCTCTTTTCACCTGTGATGTAAAGACGAGAGAAAACTCATTCTCAGGAGACGAAGTGCCTACACCATAGAGAAGCGTGTTTATTGTGACAGGTGAATACCATTTAAAGACCTGTAAACATAGTACTGACAGGCTCCCCGGCTTGTGAATTTTAGTCATCAAAGAAGAAAAACATGAACATCTAACATCTAGTAGAGAACTAAATATATCCATAGTTTTACAGGCTTATTTCACAATTAATTTTAATGGGAGTTAATGTGGTTACAAACAGTTCTCCCCTGGTTAGTAAATGGATTAGAAGATTTAGCTTGCTGAGTGCCCAGTGCATTGTGCAGTAGTTTACTTGTTTATCTCATGGCATTCTCAGAAGAACAGGAAAGTGGGTACTTTCATTACATGGTAAAACTGCAGCACGAAGAACATCAGGGCTCTAGACAACTGACTAGTGAGCGGCCAATGGTGTGACCGGAAGATACGGCCTGTCAGTGCGGCTCTGCGACCCTCCGTCTTGACCAACCCTAAGGTGTGAGGCATGTGACCCATCCGTAGGACAGAGGTCCTGACTCAATTTTTACTAGTGGCTATGATTTTGCTTGGTGAGATTTTTTTTAACTTCATTTCATTTTTTCTTAAAAAATCATGATTTTATGACATGATTGATTTTGCTTTGATAAATAGAGAGGAACTCATTGTCTTACATACAGGGAAAAGAAGTTATTCGTTCTAAACTGGGGTCAAACCTGTGATCTCAGCCTGTTTAACATGAGCCACTAAGCCACCAGCTGGTCATTTCAGTAACAGAAAGCGACCATTTGCCCAATGAGTTGCTAACAGTCATATAGGAATAACTCTGAAATATAATATTATTTATATTACAGCACAACCCTGGGATTGTGTTTGTCTTTTCTTGAGGGTGTTTGTAGTGCAGACAACATTTCATTTAAGTAGATGGATCAATGTTTTTTGAAAACAAAGAAATACATGTATACTACTATTTTTTTTTCCAAACATAGCACTTGAAATCAACCCTACTTTCAGGGTCTTATTTCAACCCAAATTCTCTATGATTGGGATTGTCTGCTAGATGAGCAAATGTGAAACAGATCTTCCTGGGAACTGGATTTCTAGCCCAACCACTATTTTACCAAAGAACGTTTCCTTGTGACCAAGAGGTTTATGGTTGAGAGGGTTGTACACTACTAGTCTGTTACTTCTTTGGTGTTCAGGCATTAACAGTTTTCAATTAGCAACTTATTGGAATTTCTGCATGATAACTTCACACTTTTGAGTTAAACACTAACTAAAGCTCACTTTTAGGGGAAATGGGAAAAGAAATATATTTTTCTTTAGAGGGGTGATTTACTGTTGACTCCCTCAACTGAAAAATTTTACAAGTAGCTTAATGGAAAGATGATGATAGATGATGAAATTAGGAGCTAAACCAGAAAATCAGGTGGCATGATATCTACATCTATATCCTTCATTAGCCACCCAGGATTCATTAATAAAGCAGATGATGGAGTAGATCAACTTTCCTATGAACACAGTTCATATTAAAATAAAGGGAGACTAACAACTAGAAGACCTAGTTTATGTTTCAAAGTATGGTTGGATAATACCCAGTTTGGGCTATTTCTTCACTTATCTCTCTTGAAGCCTTGCTAGCAGCAAGGACAGAGAGTTAAGAATAGCACTTGTGTGGATAAAAGGTCAGTCAAGAGCCCACCGCCCAACCCGCCTTATGTGTGCTCGGTTCTTGTAAAACATCTGTCCAATGGACAACTTACGAGGAGACGGCAGGCTGGGTGACATCCTGTGGCCAGCGTGGCATGTGCAGAAAGTCAGGGTGACACTTTGGGATCCAAAGAAAACCAGTTAACTGGGGTAAAGTTCAAGCACACCAGGGAATGGAGAGGAGGATTGCACTGCGCTTTGGTCTCATCCTCCCTAAGAAGAATTGGCTATGGATTGATTCAGAATTGTGGAAAGAAGCCCATCTTTTCTCCCCGTTTTATTATCTTTCAGTGGGAGAACTTGGTCTGGTGCCTATTATCTAGGTTTAATTTCCACTTTATCGCTCTTCCTTCCTAACTGTATTTTTCCTGCTAAATTATTGACTGATATATCCACTACTTCTTCGCAGCTTCTATTTGGCTTTCCAAACCCACAGGAAAGGTATCTGTGTGTGTCTGTGTGTTTCTCTGTCTCCCTGTCTCTCAATCTCTCCTTTCTCTCTCTCTCTTTCTGTCTCTCTCTCTCCCTGCTTAATAAAATGTCCTTTCTAAAACCGTAGATAGTGAATATGTATTTATTGTATTGAGCATGTACCCAAAACACTATTTAGTCCAAGTAGACTTAATGTAAGATAATGACAGGAAAAAGTAATCTTGTTCATTTCATTCAGCTTTTAAGTGAAGAAGTTAAAGCTCAGTAAATCAATTGTCCAAGGGCCTACCCATTAGTCAGGTGATACACGTCAGGCAGCAGCACGTTTTGTGATTAATAGTAACTTGTTCTTGCCCCTCCACTCTTTTTGTAGTGTAGAGTTACACTAGAATTTTCCTAAATGACTTTGGATAATGCACTAATGTTATGATAGTACACTGCAAAGTTCAGTTTGGGTTCTGACAGGGAAATAAGTATGTTTGTATAAATTTACTATAAAACTTGGAGAAGTGCTAAAGATGGGAGAAAATAAATGCAAGGCCATGTCACAAGCAGAAGATCCACTAAAATATTCTGAAATGACCAAAATTTAGACTAAAATGTAGACAAAAAATAAAATTTAGTAATACTGATTCTATGCATTCAGCATCCTTTGTTTTGAAAATTAATTCCTGCTAGAAGCTGCTAAATTATAACCAGTTTTAATGCATTATGGCTTTTATAAGTTACTCACCTGGTGTTTTATAGTGCCGCATCTTTAAAATGCTAGGGAAGTACAGTTACAGGTCAACGCTTTATCAAAGACACTTCTGAGTTACAGAATGTCTATTGCATTTTATTCAACCCTTACAAAGGCTTGGATGCTCATAAGTTTCTTAGAATAGATCATTTCTATTTCAGTCCATAATTCGTGTGTCCTGAGGACTTGAGTTCTCATCCAAATGAAAGAATTTCATTGTGTTGCTTGGTACTGAGAGGTCCCTATATTTATTCTGTGTATCAATTTTAATAAAAACTAAAATTGATATCTTTTCTTTCTTCTTTTTTGATTGACAGACAAGATCTGTATGTATTTATGAGACATAATGTGATGTTTTGGTTTTTGTACATATTACATAATGACCAGGTTAGGGTAATTAGCATGTCCATTTATAATTAGAATTTTCATTGCACAGTGAATATGTCTGCATTGCATTTATTGGAAGAGGAAATCTTTGGAATTTATGTATTTTGAGAACTCTTATGTTTAGAACAGTAGAAAGAATGCTTTTTATCAAAACCCAATGAATTATTGAAAATGTTACTACACTTCTCAAAACCCTTTCTGCTAGTGTTACTAATAGTTATATATTATTTTTCAAAAATGATTTTTATGTGTAGTCTAGAAAGACAATGTGACATCACTGAGTCCAAGATCATAAGCAATACGAAGAGAATTAAAAGGTTTTGGCTTTTTCCCACATGTTGGAATACTTTACGCTAGTAACAAAATGACCACTGGGCCAGGAGAAGTTTTACATGAAGGTAATAAATCCAAGCTATTGAACTCAATGGCTTACCTTTGTGAATTAAGACTGGAAGCACCAAGCCCCAGTGACAGTCAATATTTTCAAAATTTTTGAAAGAAATACGTAATTCTACACTGAATAGGTCAGAGTACAGAATACCGAATGGGGTTTTCTAAACGCAGGTAGCATTCAAGTGCCTATTTTATCACCTTTTTTAACTTCTTCGAAAAACCACTCCAGGTATTGGCTGTTAGAAGTTATGGGTGTACACCTTGCACAGGTGAGCTACCAGGCAGACGGAGGACCAAGTATTTGCAGGGTCTAGCAGGGGTTTCCCTGCTAGAAAGGGCTGAAGTTGAAGCTTAGGTTTAATTTGACTTTATCTTCTCAGTTCATGTTATTTCACCAGTCTGTTTCTCACCTGTTCAGGGGATAAAAAGGAGGCTATTCTTTATAAGAAAAGCAGTAAACAAACAGGTAATGACCTTGGGTAAGCAGTGTGGTGTTGAGATCTCCAAGTTAGTGCCTCGATTTCTCAGGTCTCTCCTTAGTGGCCTTTGAATGGAGCAGTGAGCTTATGTTTTACACCACACCAACGGCATTATTGAATATACGGGTCTTAGACATTGAGAGGCTGAAATTCTTAATGTGATGCTGAAGACAAAAGCTTGGTAAACCTCAAGGAAAACTCAAGTATCTTAAGAATGTGCGGAAATGACAGAATTGAAGTTAAAGTATGCGATTGAGTAAGGGCTAGACTTAAGGGGTAGATTTTGTCTAGACTTTTAGGAAAATCTGACTGGCTGATTAATAGATTTAATAGGCCGAAAATAAAGTTGCATGCTCTGCTCTTATACTGTAATGATTATCATTTTAAAACTAGCTTTTTGCCTTCGAGCTATCGGGGTAAAGACCTACAGGAAAACTACTGTCGAAACCCTCGAGGGGAAGAAGGGGGACCGTGGTGTTTCACGAGCAATCCCGAGGTACGCCACGAAGTCTGTGACATTCCTCAGTGTTCAGAAGGTAAATGAACCTGGCTACGGGGGGCACCCGGTCTCCCGTGCGTAAGCTGTGACACACAGTGCAGGTGCGCAGACACCAGTCGACCCAATACATGTGTTGTTCACCCAAATGCAACCATGGAGAACCCTTTGGGCACTCGTTCATGACGTTCCCGAGCTGTCGGATGGCCGCCAGGTTAATGTGAGTGGCAGAGCCAGTGTTCGGTTTCAGCTTCAAGGTCCGCCTGAGACGTCTACTGTCACTACTGTCTTGAGCTCATGCACCTTGAAAGTTGCTCCCGTAGACCCCATAGGAAGAGCTGAAGGAAAGTAGCCCTTTGCTAGCAGTGCGGATTCTATACATTTAGCATCTGCTTGTTCAGAACTGTGGACACAGCTCCTGTGATGTGGCAAGGCCAGGGTCTGTTTATGCAGAGCAGACAGGGACGAGGGGTCACCAGAAGCTCAATACTCCCATGGGTGCTTTGGTGCAAATGGGGCTGGCAGCAAATCTGACACCCAGACGGGCAGCGAGTGCCAGCTAACATCGTATCAGGCGCCCAGCGGTGGCTCCAGGCTGTCCTGAAGGCAGGCGCTGGACGCGTGCTGTTCGCCCTCTTGGCCATCTTACTAGGTGCTGTCTCCAACCTGGGGGGAGCGGTGAGCTGGAAGAGGAAATAGTTCAGCATTATCTGTGAATGCAGTTTTCACAGGTATTTGGCTATTGAATAGCTAGATTTTTCAATTCTGTCAAAAACTCTTTAAAGGTTGCCAAATCCAAATGTGGATTGAATTATTTTAGAAATTTATTAAAATTTCGAAGTACTTGGGAATGGAAGAGGCCACTGGAATGCTGTCCTGTTTTTATATTGAGACATTTTACCTGTTTATTAACTAAATATTGTTTGAGTTCTATCATCTGTGAATATCCATAAAGGTCACAGTTTGCTAACTGTCCCAGAGAAGGTAAATATGTTTTTTGTTGTTAGTTAATTTATAACCCTGAACTTCATGTGGTAGTCAGTTCCACCTCTGTAAATTCTTACTTTCCGTTCCATGTCATATTCTGTTCCCAATAACCCTTTCATTGTTTTCTTTCCTTTTAAAAATAATAAACTTAACTATGATAACATTATGAACAAGTCTGTTTTGTATGACTAAGTCTGTGCTTAATATTTGTCTTAAATTTGCACACAGAAGAAAAAAAACCCATATTTTTAGAGAAATCTCCATTTTCAGTTTTCTAAGTCATTTTTGAAAATCACTGCTAAGGAATTTTGTTTGTTGGTTTTGTTTGACCTGGTCAGCTGTATCCCAAGGCAGAGAACTTGATAAAACCCTACAGCTTGGAAAGTACATCACCTGCCTGGTCCTGGTGGGGGTGTGATTTTTAACCCCTGATTAATAAGAAGAATCCTTATTAAAATCTAGTGTCACAATGGACCCAGACCAATGGGTTACGGAAAATAAAAGTGTAAGAAGCAAAGTAATTTAAAAGCTTTTCTATTTAGTTGCCCTTATAAAGATACAATTCTTAATCTTTTTTAATGACTTGGGGCTCTTGGTCAAGTCATGGATATCTTCTCCCTGCAAGCAGCTAGAGGCCTGACAAGACCATGCATGTCTTTGTTCAGGAGACTCAAAGAGACGCCTGCCCTGGGGGAACTAAAGATACTTCAGGGAGAACACTGCAACTGTGATGTTCAAACTGAAGTGGGTGACAGTTTAGCAGTATTTCATTGAATAGCATCCAAAATAAGCATTGTCTGTATATGAAGAGAAAAAGAGAGATATTTATAAACTGAGTAATATAAAATACTGAGAAAATGTGGATATGAGGCGAATGTCTACTAAATACACGTATGTGGAAGAAATCTCACATTGCTTAAATAGTATAGCTGGGGGTGGAACTTTTGTATCTGTGGACATTAATTTATTCAATGATCTCATTCAAAAGTCCAGTTGGAATGAGTTAGTAATTATCGAAAATTTTGTATGTTTAAAATTAAACAAGAAAAACAACTATGCTTTTTTTTTGAAAGACAAGATAGTATATATATAAGCATTTGGAAATTTTTGTGATTATATTAAACTTGGCTTAATATTGTCTGAAATTTGTCTAAAATTTTGGTTCAAAAAGAATTGTATATGAGATCTAATAAATTGTATTTTTCTTCAAATTTAAAACTTGGAAATATATTAAATATTCCAAAAGTAAATGAATAATCCTTTTATCTCATATAGGAACCTTCAGTTAGATAAAGAAAAATTTCAAGAGACTTATTGCACAATACAGTGACTATATATTACTATGTGTTAGTAACAATAAATATATTGTATTTTTAGAAAATGCTGAGGCCTGATATTGTGTCCTAGTACAAAAATTACAGCTATATAAACTAATATATATTAATTAGCTTAATTTGGCCAAATCAATAATATATGACTTAAAACATCATTACTTAAGAAAATATATATAATTATGTAAAGAAAATACAGTCAATTGATAATTAATTAAAAAGTTAGCCATGTAAAATTCAGTTTCTTTATTATTTACTTCAGATTTAAAACAATTATTAATCATTGGAACAGATATCATTTTAATTATTGTCAAATATTCAAGTAAATATATTTTATCTAAGTGAAAATGATCATTTTAAAATACTAACACTTAAAAATTTCAAATAATATCATCATAACTTTATGGCTATGACACCAAATTCTATGTGGAGAAAGCCTTTTAAAAACAAAGACTTAAATAAAACTATTTTTTAAAATCTGGATATGGGAGACTTCATATTTTCAGTTTTGCTGAAATCATTGTATATATGGATATTTCTGAGCAATTACCTTTACTAGAACAGAATTAACACTGATGCAAAATAGATCCAGTAGCGTCGTGGGTTTAGCTCAATGGCATAAGTACCTGCCTGGCCAGTGCAAGGTCATGAGTTCAATCTCTACTACCAGGAAAACAAAACAAAACAGTAATTGATTAATGGATTTCAAACAAAATTAACTGTTTCAGTTTGTATACTTACATCACTTACTGCATGATAACTGGAAAAAAAGTACACAATTTTTGAGCTTTCTTGCTTAGAATGATGAGAAAAGAATGTGTGGAGCCAAGTCATGTCTTGCTTCTGTGTCGTTTCAATAGTTTTCTCCTATCATTTTGGACAGAGCTACACTTGGAATATTGCGTTTGCATAGGCTCCTTTGGTCTGGGGCAGTGTTTTGCTCCTGTTTGCCCTCTGGAAGAGGCTGTGGGGACGGTTCCCTGACGGTTACCCGATGCCCTGGTCAAGCAGAGCGCAGGTTCATCCTGGTTTAGTCTGTCACCCAGCCTGCACCTTGCCCTGCCTGTTCGTAGGTTGGCTGGGTTTCCACCTATCCTGCTTGACTCTCTGTGGGAAAACTTAGAAGATTCTTTGAGTCCCAGTAGTCTGAAAAGTGATTTCAAAATTTGGTCTTCTAGAAGCAATTTCCATGCCTAAGCTGAAAATTTGATGAAGTGATAAAACAAAAATTCCAGCCATTTGCTTCACAGGGGAGGCCCATAGTCTTGCTGTGTCTCCTCTTCTGACCTGCAGGCAGGGTCGCCTGTCCTTGGGAGAGGAAGGCAGAGGGGATTGGGAGCAAGGCTGGGTGCTACCAGTGCTTCCTAGAATTCTTGCCAGTCTGTCTTCAAGGGCAGCCTTGAGAGTTTGTAACAAACCAGTTAAGTATACTGGACAAAAGGCAATTTGGACTCATGGAAAGGATTCTAGAGGGCGAGAAGACTCTCTTTTTTTTGAGCTTTTTGCTTAGAATGTTGAGAAAGATGTTCCCTGAATCCAAGTCACGTTTTGTCTTGTAGGTAAGTCTGCTAAAATTTGTGGAAGCCTTATTTTCTTTATGGACCAACCAAGCAATATCTTATATATGAAAGTTGTAGAATAATCAGAAAAGATACAGCTATCAAATTTTAGCTTCTCAGTTTTTTCATCGGATATGTGTAACTCCCATCCCAAAGACAACTAACGCTTTTATTCTTGCTGATTTGTGTTACTTTATCTCATTACACTGCATCCACAACCTTACCTTTCTTCACTTTACTACAAATGTAACATAGCACTTCATGTGATCATATCATTTTATTGTTTTTCCTTATATATCTTATCCAGTTTTTATTTATTCCTCAGGGTCTATGTAAAATGTAGTCTCTTTTAAAATACCACTGTTACAGAACACTTAGAACTTTAGAATGCAAACCTGCTACCCCAAAGTAAGCTTGGAGTACGGAAAAATGAGCTTGCCTTGTGAGCTTCTTACTTACTGATTCCCAGGCAGGACACTGACTCCGAACTTGTTCTTTCACCAGATGTGGAGATGGTTTCTCTGAACACTGGCATTTGCTTACCCCTGACCAAACACACTCATTCTGGAAAGAAGTCATCATATAGAGTCCCCTATCTCATTTGTAAGCTATTTTGTCTTAGGACTAATAAAAACCTTTACGTTCAAAAATGTTTTATAGTAATGCACACAATACTGCTTTCTAGAAGACAATTGCATTTACTCTCATTAGAAGTAGGTATTCCATAACAAACTGCACTTATTCAAGTAATCTAATGGATGTACTACGATTTCCGAGTACCATTCGAGAGTCGAGGTCACACATCTGGATGCCTCTTTTGTGTGCAGCCATAGTGATGAATTCTTTTTCCTTCAATACAAACGGACAGACAACAATGATAAATGCCACAGCACTTTCACTGACAATACCAAATCTTGCATGCTTTTAAACAGAGAACCAAAGAAATACCCCTTCCAATGGAAAGTTGAAATGTGATGATGCATAGCCCGTGTTGGGTGTTTCGGTGCGGAAGTGACCTCCACCAGCCCGAGGAACTTTACCGCTGTGCTCTCAGGCCCCTCTCCTTGCAGTTCAGGTGCTCATTGTTGGATTCTGGGGCTCTCAGTATCAAATGAGGGGAAGCCGAACTGATCCTTTGTCTAAGTTCATGAGTTAACTTACACAAAAGGAGGTCGAAGGATAAAGCCAGTAGGTTGCTCGCATGTTTCAGAAAGTTAATAGTTCATGTCCTGTTACAAAATACAATTAAAGGTTCAAAAGTAATAGTTCTACTGTGTACCCAGCGTCTACTGATACTCATTAGGCTAGATTCCAGGAGATAAGAGCTAAACGTTAATATGTTCCCCCATTTCAGCTAAAGTTAGATGATCAGTAATCACAAGATACAAATGATGTGTTTGGGGAAACTTGCCGGATTCGTAGAAGAGACAAGTGATGATTTATTTCACAGGATGCTTGCTGGGCTACAAACCAACCTGCTGTTTGGGAAGTCCAATGCTCAGCTGGTAGATGTGAGTCAGAATTTTCAGAGTGACATAAGAGGCCAGCCAGAAAAGAACCATTAATTAATCTTACAGAATCACCTAGGAGATTCTGCATAATTAGGTCAGCATATACATTTCACAGGAGTAGGTGCAAGGGGTTCAATGGTAGGTCATCTTCCAGCCTAAGCTAGAAAAGAGTGCCCCCTTTCCCAGCCTAGTCAACATGGTGTTCACTAGGAGAGGGGAGCTGTGATTTCTGCTTGGAAAGATAGGTGTGTTCCTCCCGATTTTATCCATAGCTGGTCTCTTAACTACAGTGGCTCTGATGATTGCATTAACCACAGGGAGATGGCACGCACCCGGCTAACAGTGTGCAGTTACTGCGTGTGTGGTTACCGGGCTATTGGAAGGAGAAGCACTATCATGCTCACAACAGACACTGGTTCTTCTCTGTAGACTGAGCAGAGGAACGTCTCCCCGGGTCTGCTTTACATCTCCAGCTCCTCTGTAACTTCCGGACAGTTCTTGGCTAATTAACTGTGTAGAATCGTGGCTTTATGATAAACCTGTGTGTCACCGATTAGAAACTATGGGTACGTTCCGGAGGATGCATTTTGTGTCACACTTAGGCATATAGGGTGCTGTACAAATATGTTTGCTAAACAGTTGATTTATTTTCTTTTAATGGAGTGGGGGTGTGCTTGATTTTTGTTGCCTGAAACCATTAACACGCCCTACTTTGGTTTTGTTAGTGGAGTGCGTGACCTGCAATGGGGAAACCTATCGAGGGCCCATGGATCACACAGAATCAGGCAAGATCTGTCAGCGCTGGGACCAGCAGACACCTCACCGACACAAATTCTTGCCCGAAAGGTAAAAGACCCCCGAATGTTAATGCCCACAGTTCTCTTTGCACACTGTTACTTGCTCCCTGACAACTGCCGTGGAAGTTCCTTTAGTCCTTTCCTGAGAGTGTACACGCACACTGGTCAGAGTCCTCTGAATGTTCCAGCTCCTCCTGAGGCAGGTGCTGGAGCCCGGATGCGGGGTGGAGGTGGTCTTGAGGGAAGGGCTATGTGCTGAGGTATTGAAGGACGCTGGATAACACCTTCAGTGACTCCTGGCCAACTGGGTCTTAAGCACAAGACCACTGTGGGATGCACAATGCAAGGCCTAGCAGAAGCGTCCGCCTGCTTCGGAGCCTGCCGTGCGGGAGGAGGGCTCATTGCTAAGCACAAGTGCGTCTGCCTCTAGAGCAGTGTTCAGACTCTGGTGCTCCGGCCACAGGCCTTGACTGGGCCGTGCTCATGGAGGGGACAAAAATGGCAGCGCCGGTTCTTCGCCTGCTCCATCCTGCCGTACTTTGAAATTGCCAATCAAGAGAAGCAGACAACTAAGTCTATCTTTTTCCCAGAAGGACACTTGAGCTTTAATAGTTAACCTAATAAAATATGTGGTCCTTCCTTCCATCATGTCACATGAGACGTTTAAATGGCAAAAGGGGGGAAAATGAAATTCCTCTATTTTTATTATAAAGAAAAAATATGCAAATGATAAAGGCAAGTCCACTTGTACCTTCCTTTGGAAATTGCTGAAGTGTGTTTTTCTTTCTTGTTTTTCTCTATCATTTTTTTGTTCCTTTTTGCTTACTGTTGGTCTTTTTGGTGAAACTGAAACACTGATTTATTTTTAAAGCCCTGTCTTTTCTTTTAAGTGAGAACAGAAGGGATATGGTAGCAATTAAAACCAACTCAGCCACTCCGGACTACCTTAATTTAAACTGGAGCTGGGCTGCGGGAGAGTGGTGTGATGGTTTGTCTCCTGCTCTGGTGGAAGGAGGGCATGACCTAGAAAGGGTCTATTTCCAAAATTGAGCTATCATTAGTAACAGAGCGATTGAAACCGAACTTTCAGTTTGAACTCTAAGGCTGCCCCCAAAGAGGACTGTTTTCTTAATGAGCATTCTACACGGGGTCATGTCTTTGGAATCTGCCCTTAATTGGGGGACCCTAACTGGTAGGCAGGTACCAAATAGACCTCACTTATTAGCAAAAGCATGATACGTTATGCTTCGTGGGTTATGTAAATCAGAGGATTCTGCAGTTAGCGATTCACAGCCCCTGTGGATTAAAATATGGAAAACTCGCTCTTCTCGGGAGCTCCGTAGAGTTATTTTGCAAGCTGAGGCCTAGTTGGTTCTCCGGGCAGATTGACGTGACACTTTTCTCGGTGTGGTTTGCAGATACCCAGACAAAGGCTTTGATGATAATTACTGCCGAAACCCCGATGGCAAGCTGAGGCCGTGGTGCTATACTCTTGACCCTGGCACCCCTTGGGAGTACTGTGCAATTAAAATGTGCGGTAAGTCAGGGTCAAATTTATTGCTTCCTTTTCCTCTCACAGCCTGGATCTAAGCAGGCGATTACTAGGGAGACAGGTTAACAAGTATTTTACCTGATGCTTTAATGTGTGCAGATCTTAATATTTTAAGAATGTGTTACACAATCCTACTCGATCTTTTGACATTTCAGAGAGGCATTGTTTGAAAGGGAGACACACGTAAGCGCATACATAAAAACAGTTATGCTTATGGTAAAAAGCCCTAAGTATCAAGAAAATGGGGGGAAAATCGGAGGAGATGAAGATGAGGGGATATGCATAGCATCATAATGTCAAGGAAGCAGCGACAGGTGGGACCTGAGACTCTGGCCTATCCCCCTGGAGCTTCTCCCTGCAAGGAGCAGGGGATGAAAACAGAACGGGAAATGTCATGGGCAACTGGCCGAGGCCACAAAAAAGTGAACTGCGTCAGGGAAGCTGCTCCCCAGGTCCTCCCATGGAGAAGCGGTCATCCGCAGACACAGCCTGTCCCCAGGTGTCCCCACTGACCTCCATAGACAGGACCTGTAGCTGGCCTGCCTGAAGTTAAGCTACAAAGCATGTTTTCCCTCTGCCATATCCCTTTAAATGTGTGGAGGTTGCATTCTTTCCCACAATCAAATCCCATTCTTTAAAATTATACAGGAAGCCGGGTGTGGTGGTGCACCCTGTAATCCCAGCACTCGAGAGGCTGAGGCAGGAGGATCTCTGCAAGTTTGAGACCAGCCTGGGCTACAAAGTGAGCCCAAGGCCAGCCTGAATCACACAGAGAGAGACCCTGTCTCAAAAAGACACACACACACACGCACACACACACACACACATTCACACATACTGGGTATTTACCCTCCAGTGACAAGACATCCAAATGTTGTACTTTATTTTTGTACCAAACCAATTTTTGCATATTTAAAAAGAAATTGGGAGAGAAAAGAAAAGAAAGAATCTGGTATTTTCTAACAGCTACATAGGACCCCTCTCCTTTCTTTTTTGTCAAGCCGATCTGGCTAATTATGTCCATAACGTCAATAATTCTGATATCTCTGTTAAACAGAGTGCGTGTTTATGGGATGTGATTCCTCAGAAAATGATAGTAGAATTTATGAGCCAAAACTTTATCTTCTAGATTAAAATAATCTCCTGAGCTTTGAGAATGTTTTAGAATATTTCATTAAAGGACAGCTAGTATTTTAAAAATTATAGGAATATAAACAGCTATAAAGAGATTATACATCTAATAAAGTGAATGAATAAAGTTGAAATTCTGGAAAGCATAAAAGATAATATTTTGTAGATACTGTTTCAAATTTCTTGACTTGCAAGTGCAGGAAAGCCTGCCATGCAAAGATGAGGAATTTAGTGGTAGTTTTGTTTGTGTATTATTTGTTTATTGTGGCAAAACAAACTCCCAAAGGCGAGGGCTGATAAGAGCACCCCGGGTCGTCTTCTGCTTTCCCTGGGTGCGGAGCCCTGGGGTGACTGGAGCAGGTTCGGGCTCGGTCCCATGAGGTCCTTTGAGGTGCTCGCCGACCTGCGGTGCGGCCAAGGCCCTGGGCTGCTGGCGGAAGGGCTCCTTGCGGTTGCTGCAGAGGCTTTGGGCCCTGAGAGGCCCCCTGGCAGCCCTGACGGGGCATCTGGACCCTTTGCCTCTTGACTCTTCAAAGCCGGGGGCTGCTCTCCCTGTTCGAGCTTCCAACATCTAAATCCGCTCTTTAAGGGCTCGCTTGGTTAGATGAGGGTCACTGAGTTAATCTCCTTCTAGTTAACCAAAGTCAATTCATAGGAACTTTAACTATATGTGCAAATTCCCACCCTCTACTCCCACCAGAGGGTGTCACAGGTAGAGTGCAGTGGTGCCCTGGGAGCCACTGCGCTCAAACACTCAAGCTCTGTGACCTTGCTGTTCCCGGCACCTGGAATTTTAGATATTGCAAATGTAGGACAGGACAGAAAGTGCGTAGTAGTGCCCAAAGTACTGAATGTCTTGTGATCACCCCCCATGATAAGTTCACAGTTTGAATAATGGTTTATTCCACACATTAATTTATTGCTTTGAGAAAAAGCATTTATTGAGATAATCGTCTTTTTCTAAAGTGAACTACAACAAATCTCTAGCCACTGAAAAATTCCTTGCCAATGATGCCCTTTAGAAAGCACTAGCAATTATTTAAGTTCCCTGACTCACTGGATGGAAACCTCTTTTATTCTGGTTAGCCCTAAAGCGTTTAGCATTGGGAACCGAAATTGTCTCTGTGGGGCGTATGAGTTGGTCTGTTATGTAACAAACTAGAAATGTGAAAGGTCAATTCATTAAAAATGATAATAAACTCATGGGATATAGAAAGGTATTAAAACACACATATTTTCCAGAAATTATAGAACACCACGATATACTGAGATAGCTCTGATCTCCTTACCCCTGGGAGGACTTTGGAGGGCTCAGGCGGCCCTGGTCCCTCTGACAACAGCAGAATGCGTAGTATTGCAGCTTGGGTTCCTTAGAGGACAGTGCCTAGGGCAGACCCAGTGTCTGCTGCATGGTTTGCAGACCCCCGCCAGCACCTCTGGAGTTAGAGACCTCTTCTGTCGCGGATTCTCTTTTTCTCTGCCTTTCTTAAACTCCCTGTCCCCATTTACCTGGTTTACGCCCTGAGAGCCCAGAACAGCCCTAAATCTGGCACTTTCTCGTGCTGCCCATTGGCCTGTCAGAGGCTCATCTCCGTTTCTTCTCCTGCGAGCAGCTCCCGCTGGCTTCCTCCAGTCCTGGCGAACAGAGCCTTCATTTTCAGAGTGAATCTTCAGACGCTCTGAGCTCAGCGTCCTCCACAGCCATCACTGCCCTTCCGACCCCATTACCCTGTGCAAACAGAGCGCTTCCAAAACATCTGACTGATCATTGCTCATGCTTAGGACACACCACACAGAGACAGACAGGCAGACAGACAGACAGACACACACACACACACAGAGCGATTAGGGATATCCCAGTGATTCCCTTCCCTTAGAGCCAGGATGAGGCCATCTTCCTGTGCTCGCCTCCCCCACCTCTGCCCTCACAGCTGAGCCCTCAGCACCTGCCTTCTTCCTGCTTCGTCACAGTCTGTTCAGCCACAGGGGACTGAAGCCTGCTGCTCCTGTTTTCAATTTCATGTGGCCGACTCTTCACCCTGCCATCCTTTCTGCCTTGAAAATCTTTCTTTATCGTCTTGACAGGTACTTTAATTCAGCCGTTATTTCCTTTATTTCCATTCTTAGGATGACCGCCCTGTCTCAGCCAAGTGATATGTTCTGTCCCAGGTTGTGTATTCACATCATGGGCAAATTCTCCTCTCCAGCACTGCTCAGATTCTTGGTGCTGCACTCTGCCTCCAGATTTCCTTGGTCAGGAGTTCTCTCTATCACACTTTGCTTATGCAACCTGAGTGGAAACCACGTCTGCCTTTTCTCTTCTGGCGCTGAACATATTGCCATGGCCACCACGGGACTTCAGCAGATACTTTTTGCATGAACGATGCTGCCTTCCTGGCAAATGGCAGCTTCTCACTCTTCTGTCCTTGAAACTGCTTCTACAGTTATCCAGGTTCATCAGCAGAGATGATGGGCGAGTTGCTTCCTGCTTTCTCTCTTAAGGTCAACCCACCCTCAGGCTTCCTGCTTTCCTGGCTGCTTAGGTGGATTTGCTGCTTGGTGTTTGGAGCAATTTTCTTTCACCACCAAAACACACAAGAACTGTCCTATTTTATGTCTGTTTTTGTAAACTTGTTCAGTTCTTTCTTCCTTCTCCTCCTCTTCCTCCTCCTCCTCCTCTTCCTCCTCCTCCTCCTCCTCTTCTTCTTCCT